>PVKM010021617.1:0-22425 GCA_004027735.1 Carollia perspicillata | reverse complement strand
CTTGATATATAATATGGATACTATAAAATTCAGCCTTTTAAAGTATACCATTCAGTGTTTTTTTTTCATTGTTGTTCAAGTACAGTTGTCACCCCTCCTTGGCCCCCCACCCCACCCATCCCCGCATCCCATCCTCAAACCTACCCCCTTTGGCTTTGTCCATGTGTCCTTTATACATGTTCCTTGATGGCCCTGCCCCCATTTCCCCCCATTATCCCTTCCCCCCTCCCCTCTGGTTACTGTCAATTTGTTCTTTAATTCAGTGTTTCTGGTTAAATACCCACCGGTACATGAGTGGATAAAAAAACTGTAGTACATTTACACAGTGGAATACTACACAGCAGAAAGAAAGAAGGAGCTCCTACCCTTCATGACAGCATGGATGGAACTGGAGATTGTTATGCTAAGTGAAATAAGCTAGGCGGTGACAGACAAATACCATATGATCTCACTTATAAGTGGAACTAATTTAGTGTTTTTTTAAATTTATCCATAAAGTTGTACAACCATCATTACTATCTAATTCTGGAACATTTTCATCATCCCCTAAAAGAAACCCCACACCTATTAGCAGTTATTCCCATTCCCTTTTCTCCAGCCCCTGGCAAGCAGTGACCTACCTTCTGTTTCTACAGACTTGCCTATTCTGGACATTTCATATAAATGAAATCATATAATACGTGGCCTTTTGTGACTGGCTCCTTTCACTTAGCACAGTGTTTTCAAGGTTCATCCACATCATAGCACGTGTCAGTGCATTAGCCCTTTTTGTGACTGAATAATTCATTGTACGGATATACCACCTTTTATTTATCCATTCACCCACTGATGGGCATTTGGCTTCTTTCTACTTCTTTGCTATTGTAAATAGTGCTCCTGTGAACATTCATGTACAAGTTGCTGTGTGGGTGCATATTTTCATTTCTTCTGGGAATATGCATAGGAGTGGCATTGCTAGGTCATATGATAACGGTATGACTAAACTTTTCAGGAACCGCCAGACTGTTTTCTGAAATGGCTGCCTCATTTTACAGTCCCATCAGCAATGTAAGAAGGTTAAGATTTCTCCATTTCCTCACCAATACTTATTACTGCCTGGTCACCTTTGGTATTTTAGGTATTCTAGTGGTTTGAAGTAGTATCTATGGTTTTCATTTGCATTTCTCTAATGGCTAATGACACTAAAAATCATTCATGTGCTTATCAGCCATTTGTTCTTTGATTTCTGAGTATGTGTTAATAAAGAGTCAAGCTACAATGACCTAATAGCATTTTCTGTAATCTATTTTCTCTTTAAAGTATTTTCCTGATCTGCCCTTTCCTCATTGCATTCCCTGGCCCATTCCCCCAACCCTCTATACATCCAGATATAATGGTAGAAACCCCAGAGAATATGGATCCGGTTTTCCTTCCTACTGCCAGCAGACTGGAGCCACTCTCTCTTTCCGATATGTCTCAAACCCTAGAGGGTAGAAGTGGAGTTGGGTAGGTAGTGGGGAGGTACTCATGGGGATTCTCATTCTGTAGATGAAAGGTAAAAGTCCCCTAAATGGCTCAGGCCTAGTGCTTTCTGCTCCATACCCTAAAAACAACCTGTTCTCATCATGGCTGGTGGGGTGGGGGCCTCCCATACCAGCAGGTCCTATTCTGAGGCAAATTCTAGGTTTGACCACAGGACCTCCCGAGCAAGGAATTGAAGGGAGAACTATTCTGAGTGTGCCGAGTGCTACCACGGACACAATCCTTGTCATGCCCCGGGGATCCTGTGCCATCCAACTCCTTGACAATGTGGTCAAAGAGAATACCACAAAATGAGGTAGTTTTTATTCTTCTGTCAATTAAAGAGACAGGGACACCAAATCCCATATGGAAACACACTGAAAAGGGGGCACATGTGGACACATATCCAGATACACAGAACCACCCACAGCTTCCCTCCCCCACAACCTATAAACACTTACATCTAAGTGTTCCATGGTCACGTCTCTGAGGGATGTACAGGATGGATGAAGCAGCTCACAAAGGATGGTGTCTGCTCCCTTGCAGAACAACATTACCCGACCTTCAGGTGTCCTCACTAAGGATAAGCAAATCAAGCAAAGTAACCATTACAGGCCCATTGTTACAAGAACTTGTCTGGGCCACTGAGAGATGGTAGGAGGCTGTTCCCATGACATTTGTTTCTGATCTGTTTGGGGAATAAACACTCAGTGAGTGGCCATACAGGATAATGGACATGGTAAAGGCTGGTACAAGTGAGAGAGGACCTCATGGGACCAGTTCTTCCATGGTTTCAATATCACCTGTGGAAGACTCTGATGCAGAATGACTTTTAGCTTCTCAAGTTCAAGTTGCATAACAAGACTCACACCTAGTAAGGACCAGGGATGAAGAATGACTCAAGCTAATTGAGAAAAAGATAGTATAAATTTCCCCTATATTTCTGCCCCCATCTCTTACTTTAAGTTCAGGCTTTGTGCATTTTTTCTCTGTTCCTAGCTTTAAGTGTTCTTACAAGCCACTACTTGGGATCACTAAAGAAGGGTCCTGGCATATAGTAGCAAGCCCCCACTGGTGTATACAAGATACTATGAAGACATGTGACAGAGAAAGTGGGAAGGGCTCTGGGTATTTGAGACACAGTACCTGTGAGAAGGCATGTGGATGGCAGACAACATTTGTATGTAGACTGAAGAGTAAGTCAATGTGGAAAAGTATATAAAAGACAAGAAAGGGGAGAGGGTCCGCTAGGAGGACACCCACCAATCACAGATATCCTCTTGCGCACATTGTTGAAGTCCAAAATCGCCAGTAGTTGGTAGACTTTGGTTTTCCCCATTTCGACCACAGTGATGGTCTCGGGCGTACGGGAATGCAACACAAAGCCAAAGTTCCTGGCAGCAGTGACCAGGGCGCCCTCATCTGGGGACTGAGCCTGGTACACCAGCTCACCTGGTAGGAGAGAATCGGGCAGTCAGAGCCCACAGAGATGTGCAGCTGAAGCGCACCCAGAAGTGAAACTGCCCACCAAATGGCTTAAATAAAAATGGAGCCCAAGAAGGGACATTTTTCTTCAAAAATTCCTCATGGTTTGGCCCTAAAAGGCCAAGTTGTATAGAACAAGTCAGTTCTTTTCTTCCCAATATTTTCAACTCATTTCACAGACCTGAGTCAGTATTACAGAGGAACCTGGCACATGCAGTACATACAGATGAACAAAACATAGGCAGTTACTCTACAACTTCACTGGGTAAAGATGGCCTGGGGTGGGGGGGGCAATAGAAATGCAGATTCCTTGGCCCTACCCAAGCTTACTGAATCCAGAATCACAAAATCTGGGAGGAGGGCCCAAGGAATAGAATTTTTAACAAATCTCCTGGGTGAGTCTCATGCAGATGGTCCTGCATAAAGTGCTCTTGTACCAGACTGGCCAAACTTTAAATAAATACCACTAAAAGATAATAATACCGATGGTTTGATGAACAGTCTAAAATCGGCATGAATGAGTGTTGTCACCTCTGAAGCCCGCACCTGGAGAAGCTAAGCGCCTGGCCGGGCCGAGCAGTCTTGCTCTCTGACAACGCTCAGGACAGTTAGTTCTTGGGCTCCTCTTTCAGAACGTCACCACAGCCTGCATCACCACAGCCCGAGGGGATTATTTTCGATTATTTCTCTTCTGAAGGACAACTGAATTTTTTGAAAAGTTGTTCGTAAGATATATCTATGGGGCCATAAGACTGTCTTCTAGCATGTTTCCTACCTTGTCATTCAAGGTAGTAAACAGACACGTCCAAACATGCTCTGAGTAACAGCAACTTGTTGGAACACTGGGCCCGGAAGGGCCTGTGGTGGGATAGGAGCTCATGGGGTCAGGAGACGTGAAATTTGGGTTCTTATCTCATCTCTGCCATTCTTAGCTATAGAATTTTAGGCAAGTCATTTAATCTCTTTTAGCTTCAGTTTCCTTCAAACCTGGGATCATTTTCCTTGTTCTGCTTACTTCGGAGGGCTGTTGTGAGCGTCGTGGGGGATGATGGAAACGAAAGCGATTTACAAAAGTATGGTAATACAGAGACATAAGGTGTTTTATACAAAGAGTCCATTAACTTTAAATGAAGTGATTTATTTGGCTGCCTAAATTATTGTTTGTTAAGAAAAAAGTCTTCTTCATTTATAATCAGTCATTTCTCATCGTTTCTAAAAAAGGTTTGGATAAATTCATGGACAATACAGTTATACAGGGGAGGCAACAGCAGGTTTAGAGTTGTTTGTATGGAAAATAATGCAATAATTAATAAATAATAATACGAGAATAAAGTCTGTGTTTCATGTCCTCACAACTGTCAGCCTACTGCCGCCCCGCCTGTATTTGGTTATTAAAGAAACTAGGACATGTGGGGGCGCCTTCCTGCGAAGCTACGGAAGGACAACACTATTCACCCTTCAGAAGTCTTGTCAGAGACCGTGGGGCTGATCTTGGGGACAATTCAGATGGACTCTATGACAGAACGTCACAGGGGCTCAGATCAGAAGCTCCCCAGATAGCACAAAGTTTGACCCCTATCCACTGACTGAATCTTTTTAAGACCAAGAGGTTGCTTTCCACTTGAATATCTCCACTGACTAGGAGCTCATTACTTAATGACTATCCATTCCATTGCTGGGGAGCACTTCCTATTAAGAGGTTCTTTCACAGATAAAGTCATTACGAATGATATCAAACCACCCCCACCTCCAACCAGCCTAGACGCCAGGACGTATTCTCAGTCCGCGAGGCCTCAGGTTGCTCCTCACCTTTCACTTTCTCCTCTGGCATCACCGTGTGACACAGCGAGAGTGAGAGGAAAAACAAATGCACCCAGCGATCTCCCTTTTTCACCGCTTCCACCAAAGTCTTGTCATAAAACGAAAAGTTAGGATCAGCCAGTTTGTTGTAGGAGAAGCTGACCTCTTCTGTTTTCTGGAACACACAAGCAGGAACAAACTTCTCAGCAGCAGCTTGACACTTTGTAATAAAAGGTCAATTTGGGTGCAATTTCTGCAATGCAGTAAGAACTCTTAGGAGGATGGGAAGAGAAACGCAAGATAAATGGAGGAGACCCTGTGCTGCTTTCGAAGGCCTTTTTAGCTCTGATCTGGACCATCCATTCATTTGGCCAGAAAAGATGCATCCCATAGGAGACAAGCTGAGCACTGCTTGGCGGCAGGGCCTGCTTACTCCCCTTCTCCCCTCGCTATCCTGAATGACCAATGCCTAGCTTCAGTCTCGACTTTTTCAAGTCCCAAATCCATATAATCAGACACGAGGATATGAAGGGGTGACTGCTCCCCATTAGTAAATGGTATCTGGAAAAGTCTTGTCTCTGGAGATCCTCTGCCTGATTTGGGGAGCTGGAATCAAACTGAGTCCTGATATCACTGTGATATCAGGTCAGTGATCTCACTGTGTTACCCTATTCCTATTTAAACCCACAAGAGGGCTAGAGAGGAACACTGCAAGACAGGGCCAAGGCTGCGTTGTAAGGCATCTTCAGTACATAGCACTTGGTCCAGATTTCATTATGAACCATTTTACTTGACCTGGCAGCATACCTGACTCCTCCCTGCCTCTAACCTTCATGGTCCTTGACTCTCCCTCAATCTTTGGACCTGATATTTACTACCATTTTCCTGGCTATGACATAGACGTGACTCTCATTCTCCATTTCAGCTAGGCTACTGGAAGCCACCTGGGATAAACTTTTTTCTTTTTAGGTTAATTTTGGCCCTGAGGCTCTCTTATCACCACCCTGGAGTGTGATATTACCAGAATTCCCCAGCCCATTACGGACCTCCCAAGGATGCCCTCCAGTCCTTTGTAGCTGTGGTACTACTTGGGCTGGCCCTTAATATGTCAAGTGCAGACACCACTGTCCGGCTGGTTTTATGTTGGGGTTAGGGAAGTTTGCAGTGAGCTCTATGGGCTCTTTTCCATATCCCGTCTAGAAGGAGTTTTGTCATAGCTGTGAGGAAGTATGGTCAGGTCCAGAGCCACGCCCTAGACCTGGGCAACCACACAGTTATGAACTCTGAGAATTTTGTGGGTTCAGTAATTTAAGATAAATCATTATATTGCACCCCCTGAGGCTTTTCTATAATTGGGCTTTTGTAGTAGCACTGGCATGTTCTTTAAAACTGGAAGCTGGTGAGTGATGAGCGATAAATTAAGAGGCAGGCATGAAGCTGACCCTGCATCAACATCTTATATGCAGTAGGGAGTCACAGCAATTTTCTGCTGAAAGTGACATAATGCGATTTGTATCAGAGGAAGTCCTCTGGTGGCAGCACGGAGAATATGTTGGAACTAGCAAGATGAGAAGCAGGGAAACCAGTTAGGAGGCCATTCAGTAATCCACAAAATAAATGATGAAGCAATGACAATAGATGTCAAATTAAGGGGGTAGTTTGAAAGCATAGGGAGCTAGAATTGATATAATGTGGCTATGAGGAGTGAAAGAGGGGAAGCGTTAAGAATTATATGTCCTAAGTGGGCCCTTTAGCCTTGACCATGGATGGTGAGGGAGCTATCGAGGGTACTTGGATATATGATCTGGAGGTCCTCAGTCAGTAGGTGGTAGGTAAAGCCATGCAAATACATGGGATTATCCAGGGAGATATACAGATAGAGAAGAGGTACAATAATAGAGCCCTAGGGAACAGTAGCACCTATGGCCAAGGAGAGGAGTAGAAGCAATCAGAGGAAAGAGAGAGAGAGAGAGAGAGAGAGAGAGAGAGAGAGAGAGAGAGAGAGAGCGAGCAGTTATTTAGAAGCCAAGGGACAAGAGAGCTTTAAGAAAAAGTAGAGTGAAAATCTGCAGAGGAGTTGGGTAAGGACTTAATAACAAGGTAGTCATTTAGTGACCTTGGCTTGGATAGTTTCAGTGGACATGATAGGACAGAGTCTGATTACACAGAGTAGGTTGAAAAATGAATTAAACTTGAGGAGTAGGAGACTGCTGTAACTGCCTGTTTAATTATATTACTCCTCCTTTACTCTGCCAACTGTTTGAAGTTAGAGAACACATCTTCAAGTCTTGTTCAAACCTTTAGCGCTTTCTCAGAGTCTGACATGTGGTTGATATTGAATAAATATTTTTGAATGACTGATGGAGACAGATATGGCTAGAGGGTAATGTAGAATGAAGGAAAAGTTCTAAGTATTTTTAAAAATATGAATAAAAATAAAATAAAAATTTATTAGTAGTGGCTACCTCTGCTTAATGGACTAAGGGTTATTTTAAACCATTTATTTAAATTTAGGTTAAATCTTAATTTTTTACAGCTCTAAAAAAATCAGAAAGTACAGAGTTCCCATGTACTCCCACTCTCCTTTCTATTTCAAATATCCCCTATTAACATCTTACTTTAGCATGGTACATTTGTTACAGTTGGTGGACAAATACTGGTACATCATTGTTATTATGAACTAAAGTCCACAGTTTACATTAGGGTTCACTCTGTGCATACAGTTCTATGCGCTTTGATAAACGCATAATGTAATGCATCCACCATAATGGCATCACGCAGAATAGTTTCACTGCCCTAACATTCCCTGTGCTCACTCCATTGTTTCATCCTTCTCTTCACCCCTCCCCAAACTCCTGGCAACCATTGATGTTTTTACTGTCTTTATAGTTTTACCTTTTCCAGAATGTCATATAGGAATCACACAGTATGTAGCCTTTTCAGACTGGCTTCTTTCACTAAGCAATATGCATTTAAATTTCTTTTTTGTTTTGGTGGTGGTGGTGGTTTGATAGTCCTTTTTTATAAAAGAAAAAAATCCTCACTGAGGACATGTTCATTGATGAGAGAGAGAGAGAGAGAGAGAAAGAGGTAGAGAGAGAGAGAGATGTGTGAGAGAGAAAGAGAGATGTGAGAGAGAAAAAAGTGATTGACTGCCTTCCATATGCGCCTGACAAAGGACTGAACCCACAACCAGGTATGTGTCCTGGCCAGGAATCAAACCTGCAACCTTTTGGTGTATGAGACGATGCTACAGCCAACTAAGCCACCTGGCCAGGGAGATAGTTTATTTTTTTGTTGTTGAATAGTATTCCATTATATGGATGTAGTAAGCATTTATTAAAGTAAGAAAAGGGTTGAGAGGAGTGGAAAGAATCATTAGGGAGTACGTTTCAGGTATTAATAAAGAGGGAATACAAGACTGACTGAAGTTCCAGAAGAAGTAGGAAGGGACAGAATCAGAATATATTAAGAGATTAGTATTAAAAGAAGAAGTGATACTTCTTTTTGGGACTGAAGAAAAGGAGGTAAAAAAAAAAAGAATCAACCTATGAATACATAAATAAGTGGACAACGAATTCATGTTTCTCTAGCTCTAAAATTAATCAGTAAATAAAACTTAAAAAAATAAAAAAAAAAAGAAAAGGAGGTAAAGGTAGGTTCTGATGTATGTATAGAAAAAGCTGTTTAGCTGATAGCTCGGATTTTTCTCAGAAGAGTAGAAGGTGGTATGGTCTGCTGCATATTGGGGAGAGAAGAGGGTGTGGTGGAAGGCCTGAGAGCAGTGAATTTTGGAATAGCTTAAATGGACAATTAAGAATGAAGCTGATCACAAATAGGTAAAAATTATCCAGTGGCAACTAAGCCCAGAAGAGGTGGAGTCTCTGAATTTGTAATGCTTTGTGATTGCCACAAAGTGCTTGGCACTCTCCACTAGAAACAGAGAAGGGAAGAAGGCTTGAATAATTCAAAGTTGAGATTTGTTGGGTGATTAAAGAGGGAAAAGAGGACTACTAAGGTATTTACAATGCTATGGTTCTGAGCGCAGATTGGAGCTTTATGGGAAAGGAAGTCAAGTCACAAGGGCTTGATAGACTAGAGAAAAAGGAGAGCTGAGGGTTTCAAAATCTTCCTGAGAGAAGAAAGCAGGCATACCAGGAGTCAAACACCAGGAGAGCTGGAGGAACAAGGTTTGTGATTAGAGAACATGACAAGGGGGTTTACAGTTTCAGGGTAGTACAATTCTCGATGGTACAACATGGAAATTGTGCATATAGACTTTTTTGAGTCCAAGGAGTAAACTGAGAGACACATTCTTTCAGATATCTGAAAGCATCTGTGGTGATGGGTCATCCATAAAGAAGCCAATACTACCCAGGATTACAGCAGGGATTGGGTAGAGAGGGAAAATATTTTCCTAGTTTAAAATTCCTCAGTGATTTTATCATAAATGGGTGCTGTACCTTATCGAGTGCTTTTTCTACAAGTATTGATATGATCATGTAAGTTTTGTCTTTCCTTTTGTTTGTGTGATGTATTACACTTATTGATTTGTGAATATGGTACCATCTGTGTATCCCTGAGGTGAATCCCATTTGATCATGATCTTCGCGTCAGCATGGATAGATCTGGAGAGCATTATGCTAAGTGAAATAAGCCAGGCGGTGAAAGACAAATACCATCAATCTCACCGATAAGTGGAACCTAATCAACAAGACAAAAAAGTGAGCAAAATAGAACCAGAGACATGAAATAAAGAACAAACTGACAGTAACCAGAGAGGAGTGGGGAGAGGGATAATGGGGGAAAAGGGGGAAGGGCCATCAAGGAACATGTATAAAGGACCCATGGACAAAGCCAAAGTGTAGGAAGGTGGGAGGAGGGATGGATGGAGCAGAGGGAGCGTGGGTGGGGGTAGGGTGGGGGGTGCACGGGAATGGAGACCGCTGCATTTGAAAAACAATAAAAAATATTTTTAAAAAAGGTAAAAAAAATCCTCAGTGAATGAGGCAAAGAAGCCACAAGATTTGTAAGTGTCAATGACAAGAGGAGTTAAGAGTATAGCCAGAAGTCGTATGTACCACAGGAAGAAAGATTACATGAGGGAGAAGAGAGGTGTGGCTTACAAGTCCTGTGGGATGATGAAAACCTTCCCTTTAGGCTTTTGGTATATACAGTGTAAGACATGGAGGGAAAGTCGTGTTTCAATCAAGGCAGGGAGAAGGAAGTATTTTTTAAAATATTTTATTTATTTATTTTTAGGAAGAGGGAAGGGGAGGGAGGAAGAGAGGGAGAGAAACATCAGTATGAGAGAGATATCGATCGGTTTCCTCTTGCTCACCTCTAACTGGGGTCCTGGCCCGCAACCCAGACATCAGCCCTGACAGAGAATTGAACCAGCAAACCTTCAGGTCACAGGCCAGTGCTCAATCCACTGAGCCACACCAGCCAGGGCAAAAGTGTTTTCATGAAGAGATGCAGTTGTAGTTAAATTTGTTTACAAGAGAACAAAGATGCTCAAGAACAAAGATGCTCAGAGATGATCAAGCTGAAAATGTGCTACAGTCAATCAGCAGTGGAAGGAGGAGGGAGGGGCAAGAGCAGCAATTTACTCCCGAGAAGCTACAACTTGGTTTATGTACCCAAGGTCATTGGCAGTCTTCCTGGAGGAGGACTGAAGGCAAAACACTGGTTTCATTTTCCCTTCCCAATCTCTTTGGATGGATACAGGGCAGCAATTTTCAACCTTTTCATCTCATGGCGCACATAAATTAATCACTAAAATTCTGCAAACACCAAAACTTATATTTTTTGCCAATCTGACAAAAATAGGTATACTTTTGATTGATTTACAAAAATGTAATAGTAATTACCTACCCTTTTTGCACCAAAGTGACTTTGTAAAATATCAGGTGACTGCACTCGTACATAAGGATTGCTGGTACCAGGAATGAATGAATCAGATGCAACATTATTATGTGATGCGACAAAGAAGCTGTGACTCTATTATACGACCTACATATTTGTGGTTCAAGATAGGACATTCACACTGGATGGCTATTGCTGTGTTGGTTGTTGTCATTTTTTAATTTGACAATCTAAGGGAAGAGATGTTAGTGCCTCTGACTAAACTGTCAGCTATTGCATGTTTTAAAATTTTTGCAGCACACTGGTTGAAAATCATCGATATAGGGGTGAGGCAGGAGTTGGGAGCTTGAGTTAGCCGAGTGCTGCATAACTCAAGTGGCAAAGGGCTTGGAACTGGTTCCAGCAGGAAAGGGATAGGTGAGGAGTGTCCGTAACAGAGGAAGCCCTATGAAGGGATACTTAAAATCATATCCATGAACGAAAGCTGAGACCGATCCAACACTGAAGAAAATAGTAAAAATGACCAGCTAGAGATAGGAAGAATAAATAGGGAGATAGTTTTATAATTGTGTAGGTTAAGATAACTGTGTATGTCCCAAATCCTGAAGCTATAAAGAAAAAAGACTGATAGATTTGATTACATAAGTTAAAACTTTTACACAGAAAAAAAATAAACAAAAGCCAAAAGACAAAAATGGGAAAAATAATTGGAACGTGGCAGGCAAGGGGAGAGTTGTTATTTTTACTATATAAAAACACTTTTAAATAAGAAAAAATGGCAAACACTATGAACAGGCAGTTCACAAAACAAGTATAAATGGGTAATGAAGTGATGGGGAAGGAGAAGGAAAATAAACACATAAAAATGACTCAACTTGATTAGTAACCAAAGAAAGGTAAATTAAATGATATCATTTTTTCACTAATTAAATTTCTAAAGATTAAAACATTGTTAATATCTAGTACTGACAAAGATATGGGAAAAAAGGAATTCTCACATATTTCTGGTGGGATTACACACTGATGCAATCTATCTGGAGGGCAATATGGTAATATAATATTAAATGCATTAAAAATGTGGCTACCCTTTGACCAACCAACTTCACTTCTAAGACTTTATTCTAAGGAAATAATTATCAGAAGAAGAGACAAAAAAGTATGTACCAGGGTGTTTACCACAGGCTATTTATAAAAGCAAAAGAAAATGGAATAAAGATAGGGCTTGGTTAAATTGAGGTACATCAATACAACTGGACACAACACTCATTCGAAATGATGATGCAGACTTTACTGACATGGAAAGAGGACACAATATAGTGTCAAGTGAATAAAAAGAGGCTGAAAATAGCACATATGGCTCTTTCGTCCCTCCCTCCCTTTCTCTTTCTTATCTATCAACCAATCACATCTAGATGTATGTTCACGTGAATACATACACATGAAAAGCATATTTACATTGGTTATCTAAACGGGATTGAGTGATTTTAACTTTTTTCTTCATACATTTTCCTACTGTTTGAATTTTTTAATAATGAGCATAGACGATGACGATGATTATACCCTCACTTGAAGATATGGTTTTTTATTTTAGAGAGAGAGGAAGAGAGGAAGAGAGGAAGAAAAAAACATGTGAGAGAGAAACTTTGATCAGTTGCCTCCTGTATGCACCCCAACCGGAATCGAACACACAACTTAGGAATGTGCTGTGACCAGGAATCGAATCTGCTACCTTTTGGTGCATGGGATGGTGTGCCAACCAAGTCATGCAGCTAGGGCAGATCATTTTTTAAATGGAAAAAAAAAATAAAGCTATTTTCATTTTAAAACACAAATCCAAATCTCTTCAAATCAACATAGGTCATTTATGTAATGCTTTCTGATATTACAGGGCCAATAAAAGCTTTAATATTTTAGGGACTAAGGGAGCTCCAACTTGTGTTAAAATGCCACTTGCTCAGCTCCCACATGCGCTCCTCAGGGAGCTGCGACCACTCACCTCGGAGACGTTCACCCTCCGTCCGTTCTCGTCATAGACAGCACCTGTTGGTGAGTAAACAGAGCAGAGACTTGACAAGGTTTTAAAGAAAGGTTTAACATTTCTTTATTGTGGTAAAATATATATATCACAAAATTTGCCATTTTAAACATTTTTAGTGTACAATTAAGTGGCATTAATTACATTCACAATTTGTGCTATAATCATCATTATATTTCCAAAACTTTTCAGCATCCTAAACAGAAACACTCCATTGCTCCCTATTGCCAGCCCCTGGTAACCTCTAATGTACTTTCTGCCTCTATAAATTTGCCTATTGTAGATATTGCATATAAATAGAATTGCAGAATATTTCCTTTTGTGTCTCGCTTATTTTTTTACAGCGTAACATTTTTTATATTTAGAATTAGCTAGCTGGACTGAGTTTTTGTTGGCAACGTCCAAAGCATCAGAGTCTGGAGCCAGTGGAACATATGCTTTCTTCTCCCCATCAGGCCTGATCAGGGCATTGACTTTGGCCACATCAGTATCGTAGAGCTTCTTCTCAGACTGTTTGATCCGGTGCTTGTTGGCCTTGACATCCACAATGAACACAAGTGCATTGTTGCCTTCTGTCTTCTTCATGGCTGACTTGGTGGTCAGGGGAACTTGATGATGGCATAGTGCTCAAGCTTGTTTCTCCCGGGGGCGCTGTTCTGAGGATACTGAGGCTGCCTTCAGAGCCACAGTGTCGTTGGCTGCTGGAACGTGGGTGGTGTATGGATCTTCTTCTTTTCCTTTTGTGGCTGTGGATGCCTTTCAGCACTGCTGTCGTTGCCTTCAAAGCCTTTGCTTTGGCTTTGGCTTTGGCTTGGGCAGAGGCTTCCTTTTTTTGCTTTGGGCTTATTTCATTTAGCATAATGTTTTCAAGATCATCCATGTTGAAACATGTATCAGAACCTCATTACTTTTTATGACTGAATAATATTCCATTGTATGGGTATATCACAGTCCATTCATCTGTCGATGCACATGTGGGTTACTTCTACTATTGGGCTATTGTACTGCAATTAACACTAGCATATATCTATCACTGAATCCTGTCTTCAATTTTTTTGGGGGGTATATACTTAGAAATGGAATTCCTGGGTTATATAGTAATTTAAAGGAGGGTTTTTAAAAGCTTATTTCTTTTGATTCTATCATCACAGACTTTCACTCGGGCCATTTAGCTCTCAGTGCTACAGTAAGTTCCAGTCCCTAAGCCAGTGGTAAGAAGGTATCTGCTTGGGTCCCAACTCTTCTCCCTTAAGTGTGAATGAGGTGACATTGGAAGTTAGTCCCTGGATCTATGAGAAACTTCTTACCTCAGGAAGCCCTCCAATCAGAAAAGTTACCTAGAAGAGATGTGAAAATAGGGCTAGAATGTTTAGGATTCTAGGTCAGTGGATAGTACAGACAGAATGGGGGTGGAAGGCAGTCTGAGGCCAAGCACAGAAAGAGTCATGACCCTTTTCAACCTTACCCAGTATATGGTAAGCTCTAACAATAAACCAGAGAATAAGACCCTCACCCAAATCAATTCATCCAAAAATAAGCTTTCAGAGTTTATACATATGAAATCTTGTTTGGCAGGGATAATTGGAAATATTGGAGTGCTTGGACTTTTTTAAAATTTAAAATCTTAAATTATTTTAAAATTGACGTGAAATTCACAGGGGCATTTAGTGCATTCACAGTGTTGCACGACGACCACATCTCTCTAGTTTCAAAGCTTTTTCATCATCCCAGGAAAACATCCCATGTGCTCTAGTGTTTTAGATGTGATGGTCTTCCTCTGCTAGTTAGTGCACCAGACATAAATACTCAGACACATTAGGACACTATTACAAAAACAAACTTATGAATAAGGCAAGAAATAAAGGAGGAATCGGGCACGGGAGACACTGAGCAAACTCCTGACTACACTTTGGTGGCTTCTCTCAAGATGTTTATTGGTCTGAGGGAGAATCAGGAAATTAGCAGCTTCAGTAAAATGCTGGTTGCTCTGCCTGATTTAATATGAGAGTGAAATGACATTCCTAAGATGTTAGAAATTCCTTGAGGACAGAGGTTAAGTTTATATATGTTGGTGTGTCCAATGTCTAATACAATGGATTGCATCTACAAGGTACTAAATAAATACTTTTTAAATAGAGCTGAATGGGGTAAGTGATCCATGCTTAGTGAACAGAGAAAGCTATGAGAGTAAGAGGCAAATGTGAATTTCAGGGGCATATATATTTAGAGCTTGATTAGTCTTGAAAACAATCTGCAAAGCAGCTCTCAGGACTCAGGGAAAGCAGGAAGACATGCATACCATATAATGTCCCATTAATAGAACACTTGTTGAAAATCATGATGTTCTGAGTCAGGGTTCCTGTTTTGTCGGAGAACACGTATTTGACCTGGCCAAGCTCCTCATTAAGGGTGGTGGTGCGAGCCTGTGCTGGTGTGTTCTTTAGGGCATAAAACATCTTCTGATCCCAGTTGATATACCAACTGTTGCCCAATCTTATTATCTCAACACTAAGGAGAAAGCAAGAAAAGAAGGGTCCTGAGTCAGAGCAGGACAAACAAATACATTATTCTGGTTTCCTTACCGGCCCTGAGGTAGGTCAGGGCGGGCACTTGAAAATCCTATCAGAGTGTCTTCCTTGGGAACTTACAATCAACCAGTCTTGGATCATAGCACCCCTGCCATCAGCCGACCCACGGTACTTCTGACTGTGACCATTATCACAAAGGGCATTGCTACCTGGATCCAGATATACTTGATCACTTTTGCTGGGGCATTTCCCCTTTCACTCTTTCTTCTTCCAAAACATATCTAGGAAAAGTCACAAATTTTGAACTTCTGCAGTAATGCAAGGCAGAATTCAGGCTGCCTAGGCTTAATTAGACAATTATTGCTGCTATCATGTAAATCCATTGGTGGGGGAGAGAGCACTTCTTTCTTTCAGAAGAAGGGAAGGATCAGTGAAAACCAGAAAAGCTTACAGGAGCTGACCCTCCGATAAATTTCAGGGCAGGGATAGCCTACCTGTGCGGTAGCTTCTCCCCCTGATAGCCTCTTCATTTCATCTGACTTTTTCCCCCTGTTGCCTTGGTCACATTCCTCTTCTCTTCCAAATAACATGACTTATAGATGCTTTCTGGTTAACAAGCATCTTCATTTGAAAACAGTGGACACTTTTAAGGGGCCTTCTTCCTATCACCATTCATTTGTACTTAATCTGTGTTAGTTTCGATCACTTCACTAGTAACCCCTGAGACGGCTGCATTGAGCAACACGGATTTTTGTTTGAGTTGGGGGAGGAGGTTCTCAGGACCACATTTTTGACTCTTACTTGTTGTGGCCTCCCTTCCTTCACTGTACCAGCCACAACAGCAACCCCTCTAAACAGAATCATTTAATCACATCAATTCTTTCCTCAGAAAGATCTTTGTTGCTTTCAGGATAAAATCCAGGCTCCTTGGCTTTACATTGAAGGCTGTCCTGGATCTGATCCTCAACTACCATCTAACATCTTAGTCTAGATTATTCACTGTTCTATGTCCAGATAAAGCTTTAAAAACATCTTTAGACCTTTGTACATGCTGATCTTCCTGCTCACAATATTCTTTTCTTATTTTCTGCTTGGTGAATTCTACTCTTTTCTCAATTATGAATTTGGTTATTACCTTTTTCTATGAACGCCTAAGGCTTTCCAGGCAGAACTAATCCATTCCTTTTCAAGGTTCCCATAGCATTCATATATGTATTTCTATTACATTAATTTTTACATTGTACCATAGTTATCTGTGTATCTGTTTCCATGGCTATATTGTAAGCTTATTTAAGAGAAAGGGCTGTCTTACGCATGTTTCTTTCTCTAGCACCTAATATAGTGCTTGGAAGATAGTAAGTGCTCAACAAATACATGTTAAATTTATAAGATCACTTAGATAGGGTGCTTTTCAGATTGGAATGCCACAGTACAGGGTTTAGGAAACCTGGAAAAAAGGATGTGAAAATGTGTTGGGGTATGTGTATGTGGGAAGGAATGCTAAAGTAGATAAAGGAGATCAGAGTAAAGTAAAGACTTATTTTACTTATTTCAATATCTGTCCAAGGTGCTCATGAAAAGGGAGAAGGAAACATCCTTCTTCTTCCCTTCTCCAACTTTTAGGAACCAGAACATAGGTCACAATTACACTTGCCTACCATTTTCTCCATTGTTTCTATGGGCAAATGCATTCTGAGTTCTGATTTACAAATGAATGTTTGGACTCTAATTGATAAAGTAGGGGCTTCCTGGCTTATGCTTTGGCATCACAAAGTTTGTGTGTATTTTTTGTAATTATTTTGTGTGCCTGTATGTCTTATTTAGTCACTTACATTATAAGCTATTTGAGGACGGGGACAATTTTCTTGTTGTATAATCCATACGGTATCTAACACAGTATTCTGGATATGGAAAACATTTATGCAATCTATCAATATTTCTCAGCATGTTCTGTACACCAGGCACTGTGGAAAGTAGTAGGTTAAAGAGCACACAGTCTATGCTTTCTAAAAGTTCGCTTTCTAGTTGGGGAATTAATCGTGAATTATGAAGTCAGCTCCTCTACCTATAACCCAAAGCGATCAAGGCAGCCTACCTGACATAGAGAGAAATAGGCACCATGGTGTTGAGGATAATGAAGTAGGACCAGAATATGAAGATGGCAGAGACAACTGATGAAGAAACATATTCTTTCCATGGCAGAAAATTCTGGAAGTAGTAGCCTTTCTTGTTCTCCCAAATGCCATGCCCAATTGCTAGGATAAAACACATGCCTCCTAAAAACAGAAAAATCTAGGAATAAAAAAAAAGAATTAATATCCAAGGCATACGCTACTTCAGTTCTGCCTTTTGGAGCCTTATCTCTCAAAAAGCTTCTCTCTCTTCTTGAAGGGTGAGGGGCCTAGTGGGGCTGTAGTTTATAGGCTCTAGGCAGTAGCACACAGGACAGAAAAGAAAGCCCAGTGGGAGATATTCCTGGGATTTTAAAGAAATATGCTAATAACTAAAATATATTAAACATTAATTAAGTTCCAGGAACTGTGCTAAGTACTTTACATATATTATTTAATTTAATATTTATAATACCCGTCTTTTAATAATAGATGAGGAACTTGATAAAGAGTGGAAAAGTATTTTGCCTAAATTCCTTTAGCTACTAATGAGGTGAGACGGGTTTGAACCAGTTCTAGAATCTAACCTCTTAATCACACCATTATTGAAGTGAGGTGCTGCTTTAACAAAAGTCTAAAATGTGTGGTATTGGCTTAGCCACTGGGGATGGGTTGGATGGTAAGAAACTGATAGAAAAGGCTAAAATATGGCAATCGCATCAGCAGTAAAGATTTTGGTAAAACTTGAAGACAGACCACATGTCTGCTGAGGCTACATAGCTGTAAGGGAGGTGGTTAGAAAGACTGAAACTATTTGTGTTGACTGCCTTTGACAAGGTATTAAAAGAAAGAGTTGAAGTAGGAAAATTGGCCGGTTTATAAGCAGAAATGAAAAGGAATATGGAGAATTCGGGGTTAATCAAAGGACTGAAAAAGGCTATAACTTTTAGAAACTAAAGAGGAAGAGATGGAATTAAGAACTTAAGCCCACAAGGCCCAATAAGTCTTTCCAACTGAATTTCGCCTGGAGGCAAAACTGAGATTAAAGATGATACCTTCTTACCCAAGATTACTGCTCCAGATGACCGCAATTTTCTTGCCATTAAGTTGAGAGAGAAAGTCATGGAAGGACAAGGAAGCAGAGAAATAAGACAAATCTGAGAACTATGTTTAGAAAAGAACATTGAGGGAGAGGAGATAACACTCTGGAACTCCTTTCACAAGGCCGGCATTACCCTGGTACCAAACCCAAACAAGAAAGAAAACTACAGGCCAATATTCCTGATGAACATAGGTGCAAAACTTCTTAACAAAATAGTAGCAAACTAAATTCAACAGCACATTAAAAGAATCATGCATCATGATCAAGTGCAATTTAGACATTAGTTTAAAAAATCAAAGAAAACACAAATAAATGGAAAGATATCCCATGTTCACGCACTGGAAAAGTTAACATTTTAAAATATCCATACTACCCAAAGCTATCTATAGATTCAATGCAATCCCTATAAGATGCCAATAACATTT
This sequence comes from Carollia perspicillata, assembly GCA_004027735.1. NCBI lineage: Eukaryota > Metazoa > Chordata > Mammalia > Chiroptera > Phyllostomidae > Carollia > Carollia perspicillata. Next base: position 3,571 of record PVKM010021617.1, on the reverse strand, counting down.
TTTACAGAAATAGAAAAACAATCCTAAAATTTGTATGGAATCATGAAAGACCCAAAATAGCCAAAGCAATTTTGACAAAGAAGAACAGAGCTGGATGCATCACAACCTCCTGATTTCAAACTATATTACAAAGCTATAGTAATCAAAACAGTATGGTACTGAAATAAAAACAGCAATTCCACTTTTGAGTGTATATCCAAAGGAAATTAAATCACTCTCTTTAAAACATATTTACACCCCCATGTTCATTGCAGCATCATTTACACTAGCCAAGACATATAAACAACCTAATTGTCTATCAACAGATGAACAGATAAAGAAAATGTGGTATTGTATATATACACAATGGAATATTATTCAGCCATAAAAGAAGGAAATTCTGCCATTTGTGACAATGTGGATGAGCCTTGAGTACATTATGCTAAGTGAAATGAGTCAAAGACAAACTTGAAACAAAGACAAAGACAAATTGAAATTATACAATTATAATTTCACCTGTATATGAAATCTAAAAAACGAAAATTCATAAAAACAGAGAGCAAATTGGTGGTTTCCAGATGCCAGGGGTTGTTGATGGGGAATGGGTAAAGGTGGTCAAAGGTACAAAATTCCACTTATAAGTTTTGGGGACATAATGTACAGTATAGTGACTATAGTTCAAGAGCAGACGGCCTCTCATTTAGCAAATCATTGTATATTTGGAGGTTGCTAAGAGAGAAGATCTTAAAGTTCTTACCACAAAAAATGACAACTTTGCGAGGGGACTGATGTGTTAACTAACCTTATTATGGTAACCATTTCACAATATGTACATTTCAAATCATTGGGTGGTACACCTTAAACTTACACAATGTTATATGTCAGTTACACCTTAATAAAGTTGGAAAACATTTAAAAAATTATGTAAATAAAATAATATAGCATATACTCTTTTTTATCTGGCTTCTTTCACTCAGCATAATTATTTTGGGATTCACCAATGTTTTTGCATCTACCAATTGCTCATTTCTTTTTATATCTGAGTAGTATTCTATTGTATGGATACCACACAATTTGTTTCTAATTTATTTTTTATTGGACATTTGGGTTCTTTCCAGCTTTTGACTATTACAAAGCTGCACTGAACATTTGTGTACAGGCTGCACAGACATATGTTTTTATTTCCTTTATAAATATAAATAAATAAATAAATAAATAAATAAATAAATAAATAAATAAAATATTATAAATAAATATTTTGTAAATATCTAGTGGCAAAATTGCTGGGTCCTACAGTAAATGTATATTTAACTTTTTAAGAAACTACTAAATGGGCCCTGGCTGGGCAGCTCAGTTGATTAGAGCATTGTCCCTGATATTACAAGGTTGGGAGCTCAATTTCCAGTCATGGTACATCAAGAAGCAACCAATGAATGCATAAATAAGTAGAACAACAAATGGATGTCTCTCTCTCTCTCTCAAATTTAATAAATAACCAACCAACCAAATGGTTTCCAAAGTAGTTACAATTTTACATTCTACCAGGCATTATATGCCCTCATGCCTCGGCAGAACACACTTGTGAGAGTATTGTGAACCTCCTCTAAGTCTACTGAATGATGTCCACACCTGTGTCCTTTGTCACAAAGTGTGACTACCTGAAAGCACTCTATCCCCACTGCTAGATGATTGGAGGTCTCATCTTTGAATCACTGATGGCAAAGTATTTGAAGACAAAAGGAGAAAGGCGGGAGGAGCAGATCTAACTAGGACCGTTCTCGAAAACGAAATTTTAATAAACTTTTTATTATGAAAAATTTCAAACACGTATTTAGGTACCATATTTTTTGGACTATAAGATGCACCCCCCCAATTTGGGAGGAATAATGGCTGTTAATGCTGCTGTTGAGTTCTGTTTACATTTATATTGGTGAAATATTATGTTATTTATGTTATTAAATATTTTACCACATTTTTTGCTTCAAAATTTTTCCTATTTTCCTTCTCTAAAACCCAGGTGTGTCTTATGGTCTGAAAAATAAGGTACAGAAATAGTACAATGAACTCCTACATACCCACTGCCCAGCTTCAACGATGATCGATTCATGGCCAGTCTTATTTCATCCAAAACTCCTGTTCTCATGCCCTCCTTTTTGTTCTAAGCAAATTTCTCACATTATATCATTTTATCTGTAAACAGTTTAATGTATATCTTTAAAAAATCTTATTTAAACACAACCATAATATCTTTGTCACTTAAAAATTAGGAATAAGTTCTTGAAATCATTTAATATATGAGATCTGAGAGCCGGGTGATGGATGGGGGAGAACAAAACAGAGGAGGAGTGAGATGAAACAGAATAAAATCTACTTTGACCCCCAGCCTAATGCAGACTCATACTGAGGAGTTCAGTTCTTTGAGATAAAGGTCTCTCTGAGGCCCTCCTTCTCGATCTTACTCCCACTTCCTCACCCTTCTTTTCGGTGAGTCGTGTGGAAGCAGGGCTCTCCTCACGGTGCAGACCAAACCTCAGGGAGGAGTTCTACTGGCTCTGCCTTGCTTTTTGGATCATCTACATGGGCTATATTAAATTTGGGACTATATTCCTCTACCTGCCACTTCTCTAGGCCCTGCGCTATTAGCTCTATCAGGGAAAAATGGGGAAGGTAAAATGACTGGAATAAATTATTACCATTATATTTATAAATATATTTATGACTTATTTATTATACATTATTAGAATAAATCATTTTAAACCCTTTGGAGCTGTGGGAGAAGATTCTAGGGTGACCTTCAACCCCCTGGCTCCATCCCTATCACCTAGATAACTGAGAATTACCTGTGGCTCCCACTGGTGTGCCCTGCCTCCATTGTTAGACTATGCGTCCCCCAGACCAGATCTATCTGCTCACATTGAACCACTAGAAAGGAAAATCACCACTGTCAGACCATGCCCCAGAGGGCAGGGCTTCCCCCTCAGCGTGAGGCCTTCAGGGGTAGGACAAAATGTGCTCTTTCCTCATTCCCAGAGCTTTTCCTGCCATCCTGAAGCTTTCTAAGTCCTTGCACATGGTCTGTGTTTCTTATTATTGTGATGGAGTTTATTAGTACTTAGTCTCTTAAAGTTTCACTTTGCTTCCTTTCTATGGGAAGAAATAAGAAATTAGTGTTGCTACAAACCCCAGAGGTTATTTATTTATTACCACAGCCAGTCAGACCAAAGATGCTTGAGCAGACAGCCTCTCTTTTAGCAAACAGTGGTTCCAGTCAAGGCTGAAATGATACTCAATTTTGTCATTCTTGACAAAAATGACCAAGAACTAAAGCCATCACTGTCACAGTGGGGCTCCCAGGCTTAAGAAGCAGGCTGTGAAAAAAAAAGTACTCCTTGTTCCTTTGGTCTTTTACATCTGTGCTTTTCATTGTGCCTCATCCCAGAAGCGTATCCTGGATTTCCGGCATCATTCCAATCTCAAGCACTCTGCTTCTCTGCCCCACAAATACACCTGTAGTACTTAACAGACCACTGTGCAGACGGCATTGTCACTGCCAGCCGAGCTGTCAGTGACAATGGGGAGAGGGAGAGGGCTC
>PVKM010021616.1:0-22453 GCA_004027735.1 Carollia perspicillata | reverse complement strand
TCTACTATACAATCATCAATTGGTACAATTATACCCGGGAAATGTAATGCACACAAAAGAAATCTGTCACTTCCTAGCCAAAAATAATGGATTTCAAGTTACTGATGGACATGGTGACTTGGAACAACTTAAAACATTTTCAAAAGTAAAGGCTTTTACAATCAAACCTAAAATACTAAGATTTGAACTAAAAGATATAATGAACACAGAATAGATCATAGGAAAAGATGAATAAGTGGCACTTCAATTAATAGGTTTAATGTAATAATTGCCAAAAATCCCTCAACTACTTAAAAGCAAATCAGGTTACACCTGCTAAAAATAGCTAGATGGGAATAAAAAGAAACCGTAAAGTAAGATATTCTGCTGTCATTAATTTTTTATGTCATAAATCTGAATAAACATTTTCAAAATATAAGAGAAACAAAAAAGTTTCAAATAGAAAAAGTTTAAAAGAGCAGAAATGTTCAAACGTAATCGGGCCTCTGGAGAAGCTCTTGAATTTGTCGACAAAGAGAGAGAAACACAATGTTAACAAAAAAGGAAAAAAAAATCAGCCACTGTCCATCACTTGGAAAACAGATTTTTAAAAGGTGGTATTTATAGAATGGAATACTATATAGTAGTCTGAATGAATAATCTAGATTAATATGCATTAACATAGATAAATGTTAAAAACAATGTTAAATGTAAAAGGTAACCAAAAATATGTCCAGAATCATATCATTTATCTACATTTTAACACACACAGTTATATGTATATAAATATACATAATACATAATACATATACATATACAATATACATAAGTATACATGATTCAAAAACACGGATTGGACAGATATATATTAATTCATAACTACAGCTCCCTCTGGGGTTAAGAACAAGGGGACAGTACTGAGAAAGAGAATATTGAAAGTCCTTATTGAAGGACTTTATTGAAAGTCTTATTTTCTTTACTTTAAAAAACATGAAGAACCCCGACTGGTTGGCTCAGTGGGCTGGGCACCACACTACAACCCAAAAGGTCGCTGGTTCAATTCCCAGTCAGGGCACATGCCGGGGTTGTGGGCCTGGACCCGGGTTGGAGGCACTCGAGAGGCAACCACACATTGATGTGTCTCTCCCTCCCTGCCCCTCTCTCTAAAAATAAACAATTTTTAAAAATACGAAGAAAAAATTATAAATGTAATACATTGGTTAATTCTCAGTGATGGGTAATACCAATGTTAAATACTACTCATTTTATTTAAACTTAAAAAATGGCACTATAATGTACCCTCATATTTTTGTATTATTCTATGCCAATGAAATAAGAAAAGGATACCTCATAACCTTTGTGGATTTAATTTATATGCATGTATATGTACAAACTTATGTATGTGTGTGTGTATATATATATATATGTCTGTATATGTCTATATATAATAGTATGCATAAGACAGGAAAATGCTGTAATTTCATAATATTATATTGAGCAACTTTCTTAAACTGCAGTTATTTGAACTTCAAGTAGTGAAACCCTATTGTTACGTGTTGTTTTTTATTAAGTAAAGATTTATTTTGATATAATTTTAGATTTCCACAATCTCTCAAGGAGGGTTCAGAGTTGCTGTGTTTCCCTTCACCCAGCTTCACTGACCAGGGCACCGTTTATAACCAAGGCACATTACACTTTGTCTACAGACAAATATATGTACTTTATTCAGACTTCACCAGTTTTCCAATTATCATCCTTTTTCAGTTCCAGGGAAGAATGTCTGTTTCATTTTTTCAACATATTTCTTCCAGTTTAAATATGCAAACCAGGTGCTTTGCTATTTAAATAAACGTTGGGATATTTAAAAATTTTTTTTTCCGGGGGCTTATTTGCACTCTTATTTGACAATGATCACATATGTCTTTTGTAACAAACTCGTTTTATTCTTTTCATACACGTATCCACTTTTTACATTTGCACAGGAGAACACGCGAATAAGCACACACAGCAGGCGAAGCACACGCATGCTTCAGAGCGCTAATGCATCTGCTTGCAGAAAACATACCTCTTGCCTCTTTCTTTCCTCCTGGCTGACGGCCTGAGATAATCCATTCCTTTTCACCTGGGGGGGAGAATAGTTTTGAAATTATTCACTTTAACGATTTCTTTATTATGTAAGGCATAATACTCTGCAATTCATAAATAAGAGAAACTTATGAAAAATGTTGAATTCAGTACATGTTAATCTGGGGGTCTCGCACGCCCCTCAGTATTTAATCACATTAAATATGAGCTAAGTTCCACACTGGAGCTAAGTTCCACACTGGAGCTAAGTTCCACACTGGAGAAGTGACCACAGTGCAGAACACGATCCTACCAGGCTGTCAGTCTGTTCTCGTCTTAGTTCTGGATGTTCCTAAAATACATCTCGTATTAATCTCCCAAATCACAAATGCAGAAATCTCACGGTAAAGAAATAAAGCCGCTGCTCTGAGAGTTTACTGTCCAGGATCATTAAATGAAAGAGTAATTTTAAAACCATTTTTCATAAAGATTCCAAGGAATACCAATGCTCTTTATAAAAACCCAAATCAAAGAAGAAAATAAAGTCCCCGCTGCCCCAATTTCAGCAGTCTTTTCAGCATAGTTTGTTTTGATAAATAAGGTCACTGCCCTGATTTGGAGAAGCAAGGGTACCTACAAGAACCAAGCATATCAGCACCACACCTGGAGTAAGGCAGTTGTATCATTAGTGGAGCCAGTGCAATTGCTGTCTCAGTCACCACGCATTTTTATTTGATTGTTGCGGTTCCTGTCATAACTCTGAACTCTGAACTCTGAACTCCAGGAAGGCAGCACCTGGTGCCTCTTCACCTGGCACTCAGTCTAGCACGTGAGACATTCATGTTTTCCAGTCAAAGATTAATGTAGTGGAAGATAAGGCATACGTAAAAATACCTCCCAATGAAACCCTGCCCTTAAGAGAAAGAAGCAGCAGCAAGAAAAACAGTGCCCCCCGCCACGCTGTGTTCAATATTAACAGCAAGAAAATAGATAGAAAGGTTTTAAAATGCAGGTTTTTCCTATCATTCGCAGATTTATTTAACACCATGTTTTCCTAGACTTGTTCTTAAATTCACATCTCAGATTTTCATCCCAAGTAAAACAACTTTAAAGATGTATTTTCCTGCTAATTGTCAACCTAGACGTTTTAAATGTGTGCTACCAGGGTCTTTCAAATGCATTCAATGGAGTATAAAAACCGTAATGATCTGATATCCACCACCATCCATTTAAAAATAAATAAGCTTCCCTTAAAAGGTGGTGCTTTTACACTATCCTTCTTTCTCCTTGGAATCACATTTCTATGTCTATTTTGCCCCCCCCAATTTCCTAATGTAACATAATTCTGTGTGTTAGGGTATCTTATTAGCCCTACCAGTATACTTGGAAGCAAAAATATGTTTTTAAATGTAATTTTCTGAAATTCCCTGTGACTATTGAGCTTTGAGGATAAGAGATTTTCATGGACTACAACCACTACAAATATTCTTAATAACCTATGATCAAAACAACATAATGACTTCCAAGTTTAGTGAATTGAGTCTTAAGAGTAAAATGTTACTGAGAATGCAACTCTTAGGAGAGATGGGGGTGGGTGGGTTATGGTGGCTTAATTAAAGGAGACTTCACTGAAAATACGCTACGTGACCCTCTTTCACTTTGTGCTCCAGTGGTCTCTGACACCTTCGGGCAATGCACCATAGCGAGAGTTGAGATGGGCAAGAGAGATGCCTTTCTCCTCTAAAATGGCAAAGGGCAGCCCTGACTGGTGTGGTGCAGGGGGTTGGGCATCATCAGAAAGGCCACTGGTTCGATTCCCAGTCAAGGCACGTGCCTGGGTTTCTGGCCAGGTCCCTGGATGCGGGGCGGGGGGGTGGGGTGAGTATATAAGAGGCAACAATCGCTGTTTCTCTCTCCATCTTTCTCCCTCCCTTCCCCTCTCTCTAAAAATAAATAACTACAATCTCTTTTTAAGACACGGCAAAGGGAAATTGCGAAAGGGGAGGCTGGAAAAAAGACCTGGAGTAACCGTCTAACTGCAGATGCAGTTTCTGTTTTAGGAAGGAGAGTAACTGGAGGTTGAGGACCTGGGAAGTGGTAGGCTCCCCTCGATTCCTGTCCACCTGGAATAGTGTTCATGAAGTCCATGAATACCCCAGTGTGAGGATGGCTGTGCAGACTTCCCTACATTGTGCTGTCATGGAAACCGAGACACTCACCTGTTACTGTCTTTAATGTAATTTTTGGAAAAGTTAGCAAGCAGTATAAGAATAGAGTCCTGAAGTAATGTTAACATGAGCCATCATTTACTGAACATTTACTGTAGGCCAGGAAATGTGCCGAGCATTTTACACCTGTTTTCTCACTGAATCCTCATAAAATCTCTGGAAAGTCGATACTATTCTTATCCCCATTTCACGGATGAGGATCACAACTGAAGCTGAGGATCCAAGATCACACACTAAGTAGGCAGCAAAGCCAGAATCCGCATCCATGCCTGTTGGACTCCAGGGCTCGCGCTCTCTCTCACGATTTCCTATTATGGGTTAGGGACCCCCTTCCCAAGCCCTCTATGACAGCCCCCGCCCACTATTTCTAGGGTTGGGGGAGACTCCTTCTCATGTCAGCTCTCTGTACCAAGTCTCCGTGTGTTTTATTTCATCCACCCGTATCATGGAATGTTCTTAGCTTTACCCACCACCCCGACCCTGGGTCAGCCTGTCAGCAAGAATGCATAGCTAAAAATGCTCCTTCGCACAAACAAATAAGGGGGAAGACTGGTGAGAAGGAAACCGTTCAGAGCTTCTCCCACTTGGTTAACCCTGAACAAGAATTTCACAGGATTTCCTGCCTGACACAGAGTCCGGGCAGATGGATATCCAGGCTCCATGCCCACAGTCTCTGCAGGTGAGGTCATCAGCAAGCATTTCCACACCACTGCCATCTGCCTCCAAAGCTACTAATGAGTTCAGACCCGGAAATCTTAAGGGGAAGAGAACAAAACGTGGGCTTAGAGATCCAGACAGGTGAGGGCTAGTTTACTGAGGGATGAACAGTACTTCACCTGATCATAAAAACAGAACAAAACAAAAAGATCCCCATCTGAAGTCGTTGCTTTTCACGGGGGAGAAGGTAGTTTTGAAAAGGGCAAGGTACTAACATACAGAATTACATCTTTCCTTAATACTAATCAAAAAATGATGAAATATTCCTTTAACTAAAAAGTCATTAGTAAGAAACTAGCAGCCTGTACAAAACAACTGTCACAGGAAAAAAGAAAAAAAAAGATTGCAGAAAACATTATTGGGTCCCAAGAAAACCGAAGTGCAAACGTTTGGGGAGCGTGAACTTTTGCTTTGGGGGAATTATGACACACCAGTTCCTCCTGGCTGGCGGCCACGCCGCTGCTGCAGGGCCTGGCCTCCTGTCTCAGACCCTCCGTACCCTCCCAGGCCAGCTGGACAGGTTCTTCCTCCACAGCCAAGAAGCATCGTCTTGTCCACCTGAGGACTCCTTCCCCGTGCAACTCTAAGCTAAGTAGTACCTGAGAGCAGGTGCCTGCAGGCGGAAGGTCAAGAGCAGGCAAGATGACCGCAGAGACTCTGGAGTTCAGAGAAATCAAACCAGAGAAAGAGGGGGAGAGAGTGATATAAAAAGAGGGCCCCACAAAGGCTCAAAAGGCAGAAGAGAGAAAATTAAGAGCAGAATAAAAAATAGGAGCAAATATCAACCAGAAAGGAACAAGGGAGGAAAAAAGAGAATGTGCCAGTGTTTAATAGAAACTACCTCTGGACATTTGCTAATTCAAAAACAGTGACCTTATCAGTGAACAAAAGGAAAATCATTAGAAGGCCCAGGCCTTTTTTGTATTTTAAAAAATGTGGCAAAAGATATGTTTACACCTACAATTTAAAACGTACATGCTTTTTGCAGTTTGTACATTTTTGCTAAAAGAATCTAAAATATTATGATCGTAGCATTTTTTCAAGTGTTCCCCTTGTTTCCATGTGTAGAAAAGAAAAAAATATATACAAGCTTCTAGAACTAACCACTATTTTGCCATCTACATGAATAATTAAAGTTGTCCAGGCTCCTTTTTAAAAATATATATATTTTGTATTGGTAGCTCTGGCTGAGCACAAATAGACAGACTGGGTCAAACCAACATTCCTTCGAAGGTCTCTTCTGACCACGCTAGAACTTTCTTATTCCTCCCTGTCTCGTCCTAGCTTAATTTTTTTACTCAACTACGCCATCGGTAAGTAGAACAGTGAAAGTAGTCTAATGGAACACTAAGTGCTGAATTCCATGTTGGGCTCTAAGCAACACCCAAAACTGTTTCAATCTTGCCATGGTAGATTCTAGACTTGAGGGCGAAAACTTGAATGCATGTCAGTATCTTCAACATTTTAAATGGGTAAAAATGAATTCAAATAAAACAACAGAATTATGGCTCAAGACCATAATTCTGACCTAAGTTAAAAAATATGAATATATGTATGTGGCTTATCAAGATAGCAGACACAGAGAACTCAGTAATATTATAATAGTTTTAAAATCGTAATTAGATTTTTACTGCTGTACAGGTATTGAAATTCTTCACCCATGACCTTTGTAACTGATATATGTTCCATGTCCAAATGAGACAGAAATTAAAATGAGCTGGAACTAGTAAAGAACAGTACAAGATACTCCCTATTTGTCTAGTTAGACCCAAGTCTTTGAAATGTAGAAAACAGTCGAGCCCCTATAGACCCAGCAGTTAACTATTAGATACCTCATCTAAAATTCATGCCAGTACTCTTCTTGACAGCTTGCAAGTCGGACTTTCTCAGGTGACTCTCCTACACTCAACAAGTCACAGGCATCTTCACGGGACGTGTCAGGACATCCATAAACTTTGTGCAGCATGCCTTGGCCTTCACTCCACTGACTGGAATGGGGATAAGCCAAGTTCACCAAGGCCCAAACAGAGGCCCCACACTGCCACTTACGCAAAGTCTATCTGCAGGGACTGAGCAGACCACGTGGAGATGGAGAGCGCCAAAATTAGTAACACCAGTTTCTTGGTTAACCAGGGTAACTTGGCTAAGTTCTCAGGTCCACCAAGACTTGCTATTGTTTTTAGAAAAGATGGGTTCACATTCCTTTTATTTTTCTCCACCAGCCAGGCAGACCAGATGGAAGGGCCCTCCAAGACTGACCAACCAAAAAGGGTCCGAAATGTAACCTGTGAAACATTAGATCAGAAATGTATAACCCAAGGTCACTGGGGCTCCATCAAGCACTAAGGTACACTGACTACCCATCTGAGCTAAGACCTTTTTACTTTGCCGGCGTTTACCCACTTGCTGCAAATCAGCTGGCTATTTATGCTTCTTGGTCATTTCCTATCCACCAGCTTCTGTTCTTAAAAGCTCACGCGGGAAGGGAATGAATCACACAGCAAAATTAAACCACAGGACACAGTCTCTCTCAGGTCTTTCCTACAGACTTCACACAACCCCAATAGTTCCCGAATTATAAATGACCCAAGTTCTTCCACGGAAAATTCACGGGAATAGCAGTTCTTTAAGAGTGCGTTTGAAGTTCCTACGCTGAAAACTCTTCCAGGGTCCAGAAATCTCGTCCTCTGCAGCAGGCCCCCGCAGGCTCTCTCCCCGCCTGGTCCAGGAGAAAGGTCCTGAGATACCACTAAGCTGAGAGCCACCGCACAACACCCATCTCAAACGCCAGAGACGTGTGGAACGGAGGATAGATAAAGGTCAAGATGGGGTCATATTTTTAAGGAGGGTGGGAAACTAGAGAGACTACTTTTTAAAAAAATAAGAGGTAGAAGATAATGGCCCATTTAATAAAATCATATGCTTAATTTGAAAACATATCAAGTATCATGCTAGGAACCTCCCAACTCATTTGTTCAAAAAACTGATCTCCTCTCCTACCCTCTGTGGTTGACCTTAATCCTATAATCCTCACCAGAGTTCTTGGATCTCAGGAAACAGCAAGCCTCCCAGCTCTCCTCTCTGCCCTCCCTCCAGGGAATCTCAGGTCTACTAAAATGATGGCAAACTCAAGAGGGCAGGCCAGGGCTTGAGGCCTCTGCTCCCCTGTGGCCTGTGTCACCCTCTGCAGACGGAGCCAAGATTCCTGAATGAACTCAGATTATTTCAATACAGATAAGAGGTTGAGAGTACAAACCACAAACAGATAGGTAATTAAACATACAAAAGTAAACTGTTGTGCTCTGTACAGTTTAGGAGGTAAGTGCATTACTTCAATGCAGCCAGCCTCGCTCGCTAGATACCCCTATCTAGCCAACCCCTGATTCATTCAGAGTTCTGGTTCATCCTTCACTTATTTCCCGAACTACCTTATCAAATGCTTGCCATGCACCAGACCCTTGTAACTTCTAAACCTCACAACAACTCTGCAAGGAAGGTAACAGAACCAGACACGTTAAGTCATTAGCCCTGATGAAGGAGCAAAGCTGGGATTCCAACCCAGGCCTGCCTGCTTGTCCTCAAAGGCTGAGCCCTCCACCCCGCAGCACACTGCCTTCTCGAACTGTCCTGGATTTCCCAGAGCTGCGATCTGCAGCTACTCTTCCCCTAAACCAAGATCCTCCGGCTGGGCGCCCCAGAAGCCGCACCTCTCACCGGATTCCTGCTTCTGCTGCAGCGAAAGCTACGCTGTGGGTGGGGTGGCCAGGTAACTGACCTTGCTGCTTAGTCCCGACAGTTCTCCCACTGAAGGAATGCCTGTCTTTGACTTGCGGCTCTTACCAGCTGGCCATCATTCCCCTGTGGGCTCCTGAGCCCGGACCCAAACTTATCTGCTCACTCTCCTCCGCTTGGGCAAGAGATGGTCTCCTTCATCGATCAACAAATAAGAGGAGAAATGAAGTTAAAGAATACATCCAGAGCGAATGGCACAAAAGTAAAAAGGATGAAAGGGAAAATGATTTTGGGGGGAAAGGGCGATTTTACAGAATCATTCAATAAAAGATGAACATGTTTCAAAGGAATGTTTACTAAAATACTGAGGAGCAGACCCACAGTGACAGTGGGTAGCAGTGGAGGGGATCGGGAACAGTGGTAAATCAAAGCCGAAGGCGGTCCACACTTTTATGTTTAATTCTGTAATAAGAAGAATGCACCTGTATTACTCTGTAATTAAAGAACAATGGGTTTAAAGAACTTAATCAGCTTTAAATTTTGAATATTTTGAATTTTTTGACTGTGCTGGTCGACTTCTATTTTAATAAACTCAGAACACCCACTGTACATGCAGGGACAGCAGCCCGGCTAGTACAAGACGTGATGACTACAGTGAATTTTGAATTTGGAAACTGAAAATCTAGGAGCAAACAGATAACTAACAAGGAATTGGTTAAAAGAACCCAATATCTGCCTACTTGATGAAATACAATACAGGCTCTTCAAAAGGTTGTTGTGGAAGAAAGTTTAATGATGCAGAAAGTCATTCACAGCATTGTTAAGAGAAAAAAATGGGTTACAAAACAGCAGGTTGAATGACATGAAAAGATATTTAGAACTGCTAAGGGGAAAATATGAGTAACAAGACAACATTATCTTATTATTAATTTTTTTTTGCTCAAAAGAAAAGAAAACTTGTATGCACCCATTTTTTTGATGGTCTGAAAAGTTATATACCAAAATGTTGATATGGGGGAGAGGAGTCAACCAATTTTTATTTTGCTCTCTTTTGCTATTGGTACTTTTTAATTTTCCTAAAATGAACTTGTCTTGGTTTTGTAATTAAGGCATCGTTTTTAATAAAAACTAACATAGGTTTCAATGTCCTCTCTCAAAGAAAAAATAAAACAAGATGGGAAGACAGATGAAATTGTTAAGGCTGCCGACAAGACCGGCATTTCTCCATGGCCGCCCACAGGGAAGGTTGGAGAAACGAGAGGTGACCGACCGCAGCAGATGAAAGAAAGAAAGAGACTAAGGTAAAGGGAGGGAGTAAGAAAGAAAGGTTTCAGTCAAGCCCAAACCAGGCAGAGCTTACGAGGCAGTGTTGAAAAGGAGTGCTGGCTGACAGGCAGGTGGGCAAGCGGGAGAGCCCAAGCAGGAGGCTGGGCTGGCGTCCCGTCCTGCAGAAGGACGCCATTGTCACGCAGTGAAGGCGTGAGTCAAGACGGGGCTGACCAGGCAGGACCGAGGGGCTCCTCCTGCAGAGGACAACACCGGTTTGTAAAGGAGATGCCGAGGTGTTAAACGCTGTGTTATTTTTGTTTGTCATTTCTGCAAAGTGGCAGGTGAACGGGAATGGTCAACTCCAACAGAGTTAAGTTCCTTAGAACGACACTGACCCTGAAGTTAATTTCTTAGATTTGCAATAAAAATCTAACCTGTGCAAAAACTGTTCCGGAAAAATGAGCAATAAAGTGAAGTGATGTTTTCTACGGGATTCACAAAGCATGTGGCAGTTTCAGTGGACAAGAATGATCTTATTGTACGGGGGAGATCTGAGAAATACGCACAGAATGAGCATTCCGTTTCCCTACATACCAAACTTCATTCAAGCCACATGTTACACATCTATTGCTTTTACTTCCTATTCTTTTGCCCATCTAGCCCATCAGGTTTTGGTCACACTTTCTAGAAAGGAATATCCTGACCTTAATGGTTCTCTGATTTTGGTTGTCATTCATTTTGACATGGTGTCCCACATTCTTTCAAAAGCATCAGTTAGACATTTCATTTCTATTGTCCCCCAAACCAGCATCGAAAACCTGCGGTGCAGGTAGTGGGTGTTGGGCTTGTTTTGTTTGCCCCATCCCCCGTGATGCAGTGAGAGACAAATGCATTTTGCAGTCAGATTACCAGCGTTTTTCAAACTACAAGTTCTATGATCTTAGTCAATGGAGGACAGTCATAAATTGACGACCTTCATCTATTTAACTGTAACGAAACAGAAAGGATAAAACAGAAAGTACCACAGTGGACTGCATGCATTAGAGATAGCTTCTGCTCTGTCAAGCTTTTGTTCGAGAGACACACACACACTCATGCACATGCACACACACCAACACACATACTGGGCTCCAAGGTGAAGTGCATCTCTCATTGTGTCAGGCCACTGACACAGGGTCGCCATGTCAGCTCCACCACGTGCAGATTTACATTATATACACTCATCTTGTTGTTTAACAACCTCACGGACTCCTGCAAAAAAAGCCGTTCCATGCCCAGCTTCTGCCAAATAAGTAGCCCAGAACAGTCACATTTCTCACTATACTGCATCATGGAGGCCAAAGCTGACCAGAAGACAGGTAGTTAGGCTCTGGGCCAAGAGGCAATAAAGTGACCTGTTAATTGGAGGGAAAGTGGCTGAGCCAATATGATCCGATGTGATTCTCTCAAGAATTTGAATGGGGTGATTACATATGAAAACCGAAAGGACAGCATGAGGTAGGGTAGGATGGTTCTGGGTAACCTCAAGTCTAAGTTTCAAGAACTCAGAAACTCTGAGTCTGCAAGAGCTTTCGGGAGAAAAGATAGACAGAGTAAAGAGAAAAAACAAGCCAATTCAAGAGAAGAAAAGAGCCAACAGGCAGACGGTCACTGAGTCACAATACTGGCCATGTATCAGAGGGAAATACGGTTCCTGCTGTTCCAAAGCCCTAGGCACGTGTATCCACTATCTGGGGAAATTTGAGAGGCTCTGTTCCAGGTACTATCAAGACCCTTTTAAAAAAACAGTAAGAGAGTGACCATATTGAACATCTCCGAATGTCAGCAGCCTAGATCTAAAGTAGGTAGAAAAACAGTGTTCGTTCTTGTGTTATTGTCAAGAGGACTATATAAACTGCAGTGAAAGAATCTAGCAGAGCACCTGGTAAGGCCTCTGCAAATATTTGGTCAATAATTTACCTGCGTGCAAACAAATTAATACCACTATGGCCCAATGGCAGGTCCCAGAGCCACCACTCTCCTGCCTGGTATCTCCAGGTGGGTGTCAGGACTCTGTTGCTCAGTTCCACGGACAACAACACGCTCCTCTGCACCTCACTGCCCGAAGCAGGGTTTCCTGCCACCCAGAACGGAAACTGCTCCAATGTTTGTGTTATTGCAGTTGGAGGGGTGGCACTTTATCTCCTACACCAAAGGGGAAGATAATCCACAGTTTCCTCTCCCTGGCAACAACACTTCCTTCGGCAGATGCCGTGCTCTGGCTCTATCGGCCTTATCTCCTCAAATAACACCCACACAGATAATAAATACCATAATAATCTTAATACATTTGAGGGCAGACTAACTGTGCAAAAGATCAACAGGCTGTAAGTACTCTGGGTAAATCAACAGAATTTGAGAAACACATTTTAAGGCATTAGTTCCATATAGAAAAACTTCGCCAGTGATTTTGATGGTGACGACTTGTCGAGTCCTTATGAAAACAAATCACTGGGTGGACGTGGCCCAGAGAAACAGCCCCATCATTGGACTGAGGGACGAGATGCCACAAGGGGACATCTTAAGGTCAAAAGGACAAATGCCAGAATCTGACTGATGATTTCCATAATCCAAAGACCAGCAGTGGAGAGCCTTTCCCCACAGTTGTTCAGAACCCCTCGAAATAATCCAGCCTTCCCTCCTTTTACCCAGTTCCACTGTATTCCCACAGATGGCTATTATTCTTGAATGCACCCATCCAAGTCCCCAGGAGACACCCCGATGGGGAAGGAGGTTTCCACTTGATTTGGTTTCACAGTATGCAAATACCTGCAGTGGGCTAACACAGTCCGAAACGAGGCCAATGCCAAGTTCCCCAACATTTCAAAGACATCTGTGAAATCCGGGAGATAGCCAAAAAATATCAAGAATTATTCTTTTACAATAAAAATTAGGAATGGCCTTCAGATGGCCCCTAAATGGGAAACTTCCTGGTTGCTTTTACTGCTGGGCAACTTTCTGTTATGTTCACCTGTGGGATTAGGTCTCTGCCTTTATTCACTCACTCACGCATTCTTTTGTGAGTTCACTGAATATTTACTGCATGCCTCCTATAAGTCAGGCACTGTGTCGTGTGCCGTGTGTCAGGGATACAGCAGGAAACAAAACGGACAAAAATCTCTGCCTTCATGCAGCTTTCATTCCAGTGGGAGTAGATGGACAATGAACAAAAAAAAAGCAGGTCCTGTAGTGCGTTGGGGGGCAAAGCGCCACAGAGAGGATGGGATATGCTGAAGGGGTCTCAGGGGGAACGCCATGTGGCTCTCTGGAAGAAGAGCTATTGTAAGCCGAGGAGAAGCAAATACAAAGGCCCTGAGGCAGAGAACAACTTGCATTTGGGGAACATCAGTGTGACTAGCAACGAGCAGACGGAAAAGCAGGTGGTAAGTCCAGAAAGATAACCAGGGGCCGAATGGGGCCCCTGCAAGCCTTGGCCTTTACTCTTTGAGTGGAGAGAAATCACTTGCGGGTTCAGAACGAAGAGACAGTATCTCAGTGTATGTTATCAGGCTCACAAATCAACAATATACTTACATAGCTGCCATATAGAGAAGGGACTAAAAGGGGCACAGGGAGACAGAGGAGTGATCTGGGAAGCAAGTGGGGTAATCCACCCCTGCCCTGGACAGGGAGAAAGCGGCAGAGTGGCCCTGTTCTGAAGGTCAAGGCAATAGGCTTTGTGCCTAATTGTAAGTAGGTTATGGGAGAAAGTGGAGAGTGAGGCAGAGCTCCAAGGTTTTTGATCTCTGCAACTGGAGAAATGGAGCTGTTATTTGCTAGGAAGGAAAAAAGGACACTGTGGGAGAAGCAGATTTGGGTGGGAGAGAAGGGAGTGGTCAGAAGTACACTTTTGGACAGGTTAACTTTGGCATGCAGATTAGGTGCTGGAAAAGAAGCTGCATATCCTTATCTCAAGTTCAAGGAAAGTTCCCATCTAGAGACAGAAACTTGGAAGTCATCAGGGCATATGATGTATTTAATGCATGATTAAATACATCATGCATACATCCAAATACATGATTGGATGACATCACCAAGTGAGTACAGGTGAGAGAAACGGCCCAAGGAGGGAGCATTTGGAGATTAGGGGAAAGTGGAGGAGCCCACAAAGCAAATCGAGAAGTGCCAGTGGCACTGATTCTAACTCCTCTCACCCACCATCACCCCACAGGGTACACAAGGGTCCACGTCCATGGCCATGGCGTTTTCTCTGCCTGGGGCGCCTCCGCCCTGCCCACAGCCCCCCCGCCCCCCAGCTTTGCCCAGACACCTCTCTGAGCACTCCCGAGATGGCAGCTCTTGTCACTTCTTTTGCCACCTTCCCTCAAATGACAGGCAGCACCTTGCCCAGACAGGGGCCCTCCCCCGCAGGGTCTCAGAGCAGCACAGGCACGTCCCCCAGGGCATGAGCACAGCGGTAATCTGCATTTACTAAGTGATGGCTGTCTCGCCATGCAGGATGTCTGTAAGGGCAGGAAAGCAAGGTGGAGTCTGCTTCTGCTCCATGTCCCGTGTCCAGGACAGAGCCCGGTGCTGGGCAGGCCCTCCATAAAGACTAGATATATGAAGGAATCTCTCTCCTCAATTTTCTGCTCGCTGGAACACTGAGGCCCTCTCTGTCTAGGTCCCATGTCTAGCTGTCTGGTTGAAGTGCTCCTTTTGTCATTATGCCAACCAAAATTCAATATCCCTGCACTCATCTCCCCCCGCTTTCTTGGAGCACCTGTGTCCTCTCCTCTCTGCCTTCCCTTCAGGGCCTGGTGCGCACACCTCCGCATTTTCACATGCATTGTTCTCCGGGGAGAATCCATAACATAAATATTGGCATGTCTACCAGCCAACTGCTCTTTAATGACTCAGCTCCGACCAGAGTAGTTTTGTTCTCAGCCTACATACATTATTGAGATGGGGTTACACGTTCAAGTCTCAACACTGCAAACATTCAGAGAAACTTCTAAACAATATGAACAACGTGAAAGCTGTACTCGGCATAGATAGTAAGGTGCTCCCAATATTTGGAGAGAGTCAAGAAAGTAACTGCCCGCAAACTGAGATGCAAAAACAAAAAAATATACACAAGTATTTATAGCCACACTTGTGTGTGCATTTTCCTAAAGGGAAGGAGCAGGGCTCATAGATTTAATTAGATTCTCAAAGCACGTATAACCGCCCGCCCTACCCCAGAAGGAAAGAAGGCAAAACGCACACCCATCCTATGGA
This sequence comes from Carollia perspicillata, assembly GCA_004027735.1. Lineage (NCBI taxonomy): Eukaryota > Metazoa > Chordata > Mammalia > Chiroptera > Phyllostomidae > Carollia > Carollia perspicillata. The sequence continues at coordinate 7,205 of PVKM010021616.1, read as the reverse complement.
ATAGCGTAGCGGTTAGAAAGAACACCCAAGATCATCATGTGCAGACATAACATGGTTTGTAAGACAGACACATCGTTCAGTTAAAAAGCAAGTTATAAAGTCTATAAAGCATATTATTCGTATAAACACACACACACAATCTTTTTTTTTTCATGTGTACACGTGGCTGTGGAGACGGCTGTTACCAGACTGAGAACAGCACTGCCTCCCAGAGAAGGGGAACGGGACTGACATGGCAGATAGGATCTCAATAAGGCTTAGTCTTATCTGAAATGCTGAAATCCCCCTTTCTGTGGAGAATGTGTTATGTATTGCTCACGTAAGTCAAAGGTAATTTTCAAAGGTGTTACAAGAACACTATAATCTACATGCAGTAAAATGGCAAAAGCATACAGAGCATAGGCCCAGGCCCAGGCTCAGTGGGCCTCCAGCTCCAGCCCTGTAGCTGGAGTAGGACCTCTGCTTAGGGTTTCGAGTCCGGGCACGTGGAGCTCTTCTTCTGTTTATAAAAAGCTGTTCACCTTAAAAGCGTGGATGAATTTGTTTCTACAGCATCCACTGTTTACACGATGAATACTATAAGTAAGCCAGACATGAAAAATGAGAATGCGTCTCTGTCTTTTAAACACAAAAGATAAAAATGGCAAAAGGTATCGATCGCCATCTAAGGTAAAAAGTAATTTTATGAGACTGATATCTTGCAAAAATATAAATGGAAAAATTATGACACAAGAGATTGTTTAAGCAGCAAGTTACTGAGCAACTGAAAATTATTTCAGACAAGTGTGAAAATTTAAGGAAAAAAGAATGAAACTTTCTATGACCCCTAAATGCATTAAGCATTTCTGCAAACAAAATAACATGTAGGTTTATTACATCTGTTGAGCTCTGATTTTTAGTAGAAAAAGTATGTTTCAACTAAACAGGGTAATTCAAAAAGATTAAGTTCTATCAGTTGAACTGCTAAGACTCCAACACGTCTGTTATACTGTCAAATGAATGAAATTATATTTATCATAAAACTGCCATTTTTCAAATCGTCCTTTCTTGTTCAGCTGTTGGGAAAGCTGTCCAGGAGCAAACGAAACGACATGCCTTAAGAGCCCAGCCCAGCCCTGAAGAGTCTCACTCACATCCTAATTCTGGGTCTCCCACTAAAGTGTTAGCCACACTAAGCACAACTGAGCAAATACTTCGATGCAAATATAAAACTAGCTCCTGAATAAAGGGTTTGAAATTGTTAGGCAAACTGAAGGAATACTCGAAGTGATTTCAGATGTCTGATAAATCCACCTGTCAGCCAGCGCAAATGAAGGGCACAGCCGAGATGACTATATTAGGTGCTGAATTCAGTGGAAAGTTTGCCCGTGTGCTTGTTTTTGCCTCTGGAGCCTGAGCTCCCTTTTCAAAAGCACAAGGCATATCAAGGTGATGGAAATTACGCAAACACGCACCATGGCGAACAGATGGGGTCAGGGTACGGCTGGCGAGTGTGGTTTTGGTGCTGTGATTGAACTTAACAAAACAAACACTGGTTTTGCAACTGTCATTTTTTGGTGAATGTACAGTGCACAGGGGGTGGGGTGGGGTAAGTTATGACGAAAAGGAAAAACAGACTTCAGTTAAGATATATCTTTTATTTTCTGCAATACTTAAACTGCTTCCAGGACCCCATTAAAGGCTGAAACCTGAAAAACCTGAAGCTCACTTTGTATCCAGGTCTCAGCTGCTACACACTTGGCACTGACCCTAATGAGTACTTCACGTTCCACCCCAGAGAGACAGTACAATCGATATTTTTCTTCAAATCCACAAGCTTTTCTCAGAGACCCAGGAACTCTGGGCTTACTATTCACACTGCTGTTTTAGGTGACTTGCTGGGCTATTTGCCTGTGTGTGGCAGGTTCCTCATCTCTGCTTATAGGTGTCTAAAGATCAAAAGAGCCTTTTCAAGTTCAAAACCTCAAATCCTTTTCACTTATGACTAACCCCAAACTGGGAACTATAATCATTTAAATAATTTCTCACATGTTAGTGTTTCCCAGATCCTGAAAAGCAGCACAAAGCTACACTTTGTTGAATGAAGAAATCCTGTACATATTTCCAATTAAGAACAGATCTATTATGCCCTGGCTGGTGTGGCTCAGTTGGTTGGAGCACTGTCCCACAAACCAAAAGGGTAGAGGTTAGACTCCCAGTCAGGGCACATGCCTGGGTGGCAGGTTCACTCCCCAGTTGGGGCGTGTACAGGAGGCAACTGATTGATGTTTCTCTCTCACATTGCAGTTTCTCTCGCTCCCTTCCCCTCTCTCTAAAATTATAAGCGTGTCCTTGGGTGAGGATAAAAAAAAAGAATAGATCTACATTCTCTGACAATCCAGTGGAGGAAGAGTAAGCCTGTCACCATCTTATGAGGAGCCCAGGCCGTGTTCCTCACTCTAAGAGAACGCCCCATCTCTACCTGGAGAACGTGCTGGTAGAATCACCACTGCTAAAAAAAATTCATCATTAATTACTTTAATCTGACAGAGAAGTCCCTGGCAGCCTAAACTGTCATTATTCTGCTGTGGCCCCATTAAAGGCCTCTCCGAAGCAGTTCTAATTCTCCCCTATTCCTAGATGACCAGGACACTACAGGTTAAACCTGTCCCCAGGCTGTAAAGGCAGAACCACCTGTCACCTGTGTGGCTGGCTGTCCAATCAAGCCAAAGGAGACATATTATAAGCAAACACAGTCATACAAGTGACATTACAGACTGAAGGCCGAAACACCTTATGGAACAGCCATGAATGATTGCCAACTGCTGCCCTTCTAACAAGTCTTTCGCATACTGAGTTCTTCTTACAGCCAACTGATAAGAAAACTTTCATCCAAGAGGCAGGCAGGCGTTTGCAACAAAGATAAAAGATTTTTAGAAAATAAAACAACCAGCGGCAGCCAATACTCCCACACACCCCGCCCAAGTAGAAAATCAAGGCAGATGCCAACTTGAGACCTAACCGTTTGCCAGAACACCCTTTGTGCTACTCTCTTCCTGGGATCAAGGCCTTGCTAGAAGAAGAGTTTTGTGTTAGTGAGATCAGTTGGGGTTACCCTACTAATGTGGTATAGCAAAAGCTAAGCAGGGAAAGGTGATGCAAAGATATATATTAAAAAAAAACAAAACACCAGACATGTCCCAAGACCTGCCTCAAACACGCCACCCCCTTCATAGGGAGGGATGGGGGCACGATGTCAGACAGAAAAGGGGAGGTCCCAGTCCTTCCGGGAAACATCTTGACATTGCTCCTAACTCCTGAAGCCTCCTCTCTCTAGGGTCCTAAATGCAATTTCAACAAACCAACGGCTGGGCTTCTAAACAAGTAATGACAGCTCTTCCCTCTTAAAATATCTACTTTCCTAAAAGCCAGAGCTGCTCCCATCTTTTTGGTGGATAGAAAACCCACATGGGATGAACAGAAGAGAACTCAAGGACAGTGGTTACCCCTGGGGAAGCAGAAGGAGGGAAAGGGCTGGAGAGGAGGGTGCATAACCCGATCAGCCTGAAGTAAGTACATTGAGTTTGCTCAGTCTGTGAGGTGGGTACCTGGAAATCTAGTAACATATTTTGTTAATTTGCCTGCCTGTCTGCAATACTCTGTAATACAAAAATGAAAATAAAATGTTGTCAATGTGAGAAGGAGGCACAAAAGGCACAAAGAAAATGCAGGCTGGTGCCTGAGCACCAAAGGTGTCAAAGTCCAATCACACTTCTTTGACTACATGTAACTGCCAAGCAAAACAATAAATACCAGTGCACGCAGGCGTCCTGGGAACGCTCAAATCCAAGATACATAATAAAGTTAGAACCTTCTTTGTACTTTTACATTTTATGACCCAACAGTCTTTTGATACAGATATTGTTAACAAAAGGAGCATTGGCACATTTATCTTTTGCCAAATAAAATGCCTGGGCATATTTGAAGTTACACTGAGGGACTAAATAGTGTTAGTTTAATGCACACTCATTAATCTAAATGGAAACCAAACGGAGGGAGGCTTAAGTACGGCCGCCTCATTTTTAGCACTGACACTAAGTGGGATCAAAGTGTACGCGACGCACTTCTGTTTAGGGTCCAGAGAAAAACAGCAGGAGTTAGGCCTGTGCTGACAAACAGATGCTGCCACAGAGGGAGAACTGAAGAAAATCCACAGGATCTGCTACCAAATGGTCCGTACCAGCCATGCAGTGACAGCTGTTTAGTGCCCACGTGGCCTCTGCGGGCCTTGTCCCCAGTTTTTCTAGGTCCCCCTGCTTTAGTGTATACCTGCCATGCTGTCATTAGATCAGGGAATAAGTCCACCTATATGCCAGTCGCGTGGCTAGGTGTTAGCACCCCAGCACATGCAAACACCACAGAAGTTGCAAACTGCTGGCACAGGAGCCAAGTTGGGCTTGTAAATATTTTGTTGGGCTCATACATTTTTTTAAAAAGCTTGTATTAGGATAAAGATCATAAAATCTGGATTTCCTTTTTCTCAGTATCAGAAGATCTGGCAACACTGGACTGGTGTGAGCTAGGTGGCAGCTGCTCAATTTGTGTAGGTGTGTTCACCACAACTCCTCCGCTCCCGCGTCTGCAGGCACGTTCATCTGTGACTTAACGCTCAGGGTGCCACGCCTTGGAGACACTGGAAAGGGACAGATCCTCCTTAGAACCGAATTAGGGGGCGGGAGGGAGACAAGGAGAAAGGGATTGGTGTCTCGGACTATGATTTCCAATGCAGGCTGGAAGAAGGGACAAGAGCCCGAACCAGGAGTTAGCCCTGCCATCAGCACAGACCCATCTCAATAGTCCTGTTCCTCAGCTCCAGCACACACAACTCCTTTTCTTATGCTGCTGGGTTCCCCGAATACATGTGACCCCTGACTCTGAAAAGCACTCAGTGCAGCTAAAGAGGGATCGCCTCTGCTCCCACATTGCCCAAGGACTCACAGAGGTGTGCCGGCTTGTTTCTTGGTGCAAGGCTCCCAACCCCAAGCCGTGGGAATTCCTTTCCGCTTGGTAATGCATCAGATGCCTACAAATGCTGAGCCCAAACCCACAGCAAGTGAAGGAAGCATATACTGTGACATTTGTTAAGCCAGGAGGAAAAGCAATCATAGCTAAAAAAGAAAAAGGATGTTTGATGCAAAGAGGAGAAATTACTCATCAAGACAAAAGTAAGTGTCAGACACTCGTACACAAAAGATGTGCAGAGAAAGATGAAACAGAACGCCATTCATTAATCAGCCTCAAGAGAATACAAAGGTGTCCATGTCAAATGAAATTTCCTAGGAAGAACTATAATAAACGCCCTAATGTGCAGAGAGATATATAGATACACACACATATGTATATATAGGCATACTTATGACAAAGTTCAGGATATATTAGGCTATCACTATATATACACTATGTAAAAAAAAAAAATAAGAAAAGATGCTGAATGGGAAGAGTTTCCAAAGTTTATAGTCCCTCAGTCGCAAAGCACTTTACTTTACCAAAACTTAATTTCCCTAATCAGAAGTGCCAAAGTTCATATTCTCACATGCACCTGTGGAGTTTCAAGAAACACTGCATAGTCAAAGAAATAGAGTCTTAAACCTTAGGGTCGCAAGATCACTGGCAGGGAAATTTAAAACCGCATCCCGGCACAATTTTCACAACTTGGAGTTTTCACCCCTGCAAACCGAGAGGAAGGCAAACCCTCACCGCGGAGAGCTGGCTCCACGTGGATCGCAGCGGCTTGTGCTGAACCACGATTTTTTCGTCCGACTTCTGCTCTTTGGGCTCGGACTCCTCATCAGAGTCAATGTCCAGGGCCTTTTCTTTGTAGTTCTGGTATAGGACAGCATTTTCTGCAAGAAGAACAAACCCTACATGTCAGGAATTGACCCCATCATTATGCTACCTGTTCTAAACAAACATGCACATGTAGACAATGTTTGGTCTCCAGTTTAGTAAACAAAGAGGCGAATGCATTTTGTCACTGAAGTGTATTCCAATGACCAAAAAGTGATTTTCTCACTCACACGGCTCTGTCCCAAATCCACCCATTGAGGAAGGAGAGGGGCCCACACATGAAATGCCAATGAAAGCAACCTCTCCATGTCTCTGTCCACCACCCATGAAGAGCAGTCAGAGTTGTTAAACTGTTTCTTAGGTGAAATTGAATCCACACCCTACCTTTACTTCAAAGTCCACTGCCATTCATTTACCTGCTTAACAACATTTATTGTACGTCTGCGATGTGCCAAGGAATGGGAGTAAACAGAAAGTAAAAAACACTTTGTGTGCCCAAATTTAATGTAAAATTTTAATGAGAAAAATAGTCAGCCATTCATTCATTTACTGATTCAACTAATATTTAGAAAGTGCCTGCCAGAAGCCAATCATTGCTAGGCACTGGAGATGCAGCAATAAGCCAAAAAGACTAAAATCACCCGTCTTCATGCAGCTGACGTCAGAATGCGGGGACAGTGACAAAAAATAACTTAAAAACATGTCAGATGCTGATAAGCGTCAAGGAGAAAAATGAAAGGAAAGGAGGAGAATGTTACAAGGGAGGGGTGCCGGTTTTAAATATGGGAGTTTCCGAAGGCCTGACAGAGGTGACATTGAAACAAAGACCTGAAACAGGTGAGAAAGTAAGCCACCTGTACAAGTGGGGAAAGAACACCCCATCCGAAGGAACAGTAAGTACAAAGGCCCTGGGTCAGGAGTCTGCTTGGTATGTCCACATGTGCAAATCAGTATGGAGGCCTGTGTGGCTGGAACAGAACGAGGGAGGGGAGAGAAAGTATAGGAGATGGAGACTGGGGATGAACAAAGGGCAGATCATACAGGGCCTTGCCACAATGCCATCGAAAGAAGTTTGGTTTTTCTCCAAGTGAGACGGCAAGTCATTGTAGGACCAAGGACACAATGGTCCCGCACAAACACACGTCTACACACTGAACGGTTTATATACAGGTGCGCTGAGAACAGACCATCAGCAGGGCGTGACCCAGTCGGGGGGGGGGGTGGTCAGAGAGGTGTCAGTGAGGAAAATCTAAGATCTGCAAGCTGAGATGCAAGAGCTAAAGGGAAAGGCATATTCAACAGCCCGGAGTGGAAATACGGTGGCTCAGACGAGCAAAGGCATGTCAGCGTGCCTGAGTGCAGATGTCTGAGGATAAAGG
>PVKM010021615.1:0-22428 GCA_004027735.1 Carollia perspicillata | reverse complement strand
AACTCTTGAGCCAAGGCTTCAAACCTACTGTTTTCTATAAATTTTCCTATGCTGTACAAACATGGGTATATCTTGTTTTTTGTGGTATATGAAGGTAATAGTCCTGTGCATTTACTATTAATTTTTAAAACTGGAGAAGCCACTGTGTAAGAAGCCTTCATTCTCACAAGTGATTAAGCATCACTTGTAACTTCATTCAATGTTGACATTCATGTTTTTTTGTTACAGAAGCAATTAAAATTACCTGAAACACAGAACATGCATTCCTCTTCTGGGCATGGTCTCAGTATTCTGAACAGAGGCTTCCATTTGCAACAGCATGGATGGATCTAGAAGCTCTCACTTATAAGGATTTCACTTATAATGCTAAGTGAAATAAGTCAGTCAGAGAAAGACAAGTACCACGTGGTTTCACTTCTGTATGGAATCTAAAGAATAATATAAGCAAACAAACAAAATAGAAATAGACTCATAGATACAGAGAACAGACTAATGTTTGCCAGAAGGGAGGGCGTTGGGGGGTGTGGGTGAAAAAGGTAAAGGGACTCAGAACTACAGATTGGTAGGTACACAACAGTCATGGGGATGTAAAGTACAGCATAGGGAATATCATCAGTAATATTGTAACAACTATGTATGGTGCCAGCTGGGTACTTGAAATATCAGGGGGAACATTTTACAAAGTACAGAATGTGATTATCTAACTATTATGCTGTACAAATGAAAAAATTACAAGATAATATTTCATGTAAATTGTAATTTAAATTTTTTAAAATAAAAACATTAAAGGTTGTTTTAGCTAGGGGAGAATTTGAACAGATGTGAGTTTAGTGTAAGACTTGCTGAAAGTTGGCAACATGCTACAGCTTAAGCCCTACTCACAGTGAGTTCTGTTCTTGGAATGCTGGAGCTCCCCCAGTTTGGGTGTTGGGGAGCAGGAGAATTCCCCCCCTTTAGATCTTATGACTGGAACCAGCTATAATAAACTTGACACAAGATTAGGTTAACAGGAGCAAAATTCCAAATTCATACATGCACACAGGAGAATCACAATATGATGCTCAGGTCATAAAATGAGGCTCAAAGAAATGATTGAATCAGGCACCTTTTTAATACTTTGTAAACAAAGACAATAAATTTGTGAGAAATTGACAGGACAGTGCTCATTAGAAAGAATGTAAGTAGGTTCGGTTATTTGTTAGTGAGGAATCTAAACAAAGTTTGCGCTTGGTAGTAAATTAGTAAAGGCATTATGAGGTTTGTTTATACATGATTCCTACTCTGGATTCCTACTGTCAGCCCTCAGGAGCAGGGAAGGCACCTATCATGGAGATGTATTCCTGCTTTTAGAGGGATAGAGGAGAGTCAAAAAGATCTTCCTGCTCTTGTTGCATCTTAGGTGATTTTAGTTCAAAACAATCAATGTCCCATTTAGAATATCTTGGGGCGTCCTGCCCTGAGCCCCAACACTAGTGACTCAGGAAAAAGCAATGTCCAAACACGATGGTGTGTATAGCAGGGCTGTGATGCAAACTCACAGAAATGTGGGTGCAGCAGCTTAAGGCACTGAAGGAGTGGGGGATGTTCACTGCCTCACGTTGCATGCACCTGCACTGAGGAGTTGGGGGAGGTGATACACTTGCTAAGAGAGAAGGTGAAACCAAGAGCCCAAACCAGACTTCCTGGCCAGGTTCACATTCCAGGCCTCTAGTTATGTCTTTCACAGAAAGGAAGATGTTCACCTATTCACTATATCACAATTTTTAAAACAGGCAACTTTCCATAGAGTTTACAGACTCTTTATCAAAGTCTTAGCCATATGATTATCCAGTAACTCTAAGGAGATAGAAAATAAAATGTAGAAGAAGGTAGTAAAGTAGTAAAGAGAGAAAGTGATGGGGTTGAGGGTTGGGGAGAAGAAGCAGAGAGAAGGAGAAAGAACACACGCATGGTTTGGAATCATATGACCCCATCTAACACTCCTCGGGTACAGACTGTCCATGCCTGTAAACTCTTCAGTGACAACATGATGGGCAGATCCAGGTACTTGTAACTTTGTAGTAAAAGCTCGATACCAGTATCATTTAGTCACACTTGAAAATAACTTCATTTATTTTAAAGAAATTATATATGTCCATTGTGGGAAAAATAACGTCCATGATAAATTCTTAAAAGATAACAGATTTTTCCACATTCTAGCCTGCACACCCCAAACGAAATAGCTTTCTAATCGCTGGATGATAATTAAATGTGTGTCACTTGCTAATGAGGCTGGCTGTTTTCATTTTTCTATAATCCTTTTGTACTTTTTATAGGTAAACAGCCAATATTATTGACCAAATACCTATGTGGATTTTTCCCCTTTGGCCTGATGGATCTGTTCACTTCGAACCCCCTTTGTGCCTTGCATGTTGTGTTAGGTGGAAGACTCTGTGATGGATAAGGAGCCCCTAATCTGTGGAGCTCGGCTTAATAGAGGAGATAAATAAACCAACCAGTAATAATAAGAATAAATTGAGATAAGTGCTATGAAAAAGTATGCATAAATTAGGATCAAGCAAGCAATCTAGTTATAGGCCGAAGTTAGAGTGCCAGCAACACTTACTAGAGTGGTCAGAAGTATCTTCAGAGAGGAAGAAAAACATGGGAACTTTGGCAGACAAGAAAAAAATGTATCTTGTCAACCAATTTTATAAAGAAATTCCTCAACTCCTTATGATCCTCCCCTTGTTTACTCGTAAGTCACTTGTTATGCTAAGGACAAAATAGATGCCCCTGGCAGGTCCTTCATGGGTGGCTTAACATTTTATTTGGAGGTACCTGATGTCTATTGTTTGGTTCTTAGCCTCTGCCAGCTCAACTAAAACTGAGACAGAATGAGCTGCTTTTCATATCAAATTACACTTAAATACCAAGCATGCTCTATGGCACTGCAGCAGAACTGAATGTTAGGTAACCTGTTACTCTTCTGATTTGTAGACTGGCCTCAATAAGTTGGCCTCACTACTTTTCTTATATGCAAATTGAAGTTGCCAAATTTTAAAGACACAGACTTAATTTCTTTTGGAATCAGGACTTCAGGATATTCAATAAGATACTTCAAGTGGGAATACAGAGTTACCAACTGCCCCAGGACCTATATTAGAGACAAATAAAGTGTTAGTTCCATATGTAGAAAAAATGTTTCTTTAAACCATAGGAATTTCTGATATTTAACCTTTTTGTATGATTCAAACTAATAATAGCAACTTGATATGATTCAAAGTAAATATAAGCACAGGGATTACCCATACAGTCTGTATCAGATAATTTTAAGGACAGTACATTTTCAACTCTGGTTGGTAGGAGAAAGTTGTCTTCTTAAGTAAGGTGGGGCACAGTAAAATATTTTCTTTATCTGGTGAGTAGAGTGACTTAAATTGCCGTGGAAATGTATTCAAATTTCATATAAGACTGAAAACATGAGGAATCTCAACTTCCCTGGGAGTTCCCTGGGAGTTCCCAGGGAGGAATGGCAAAAAATTAGGTCACCTTAAAATACCATGAGATATTGGGTTGATGTGTATGTATATATGTATACATACATACATATTATACACATACACATATAAGCTTAGTATTTTGGTAGTATTTACATAGATTATAGTAGTAAAATGCATGGAATATCCTTGAACAAAGACTGATTGTACTCCAGACAGGACAGAAATAGATAAAATATCAGTGCATTTCCATTTCTATTTAAGTAACCATGTGCTTTTCAATTTTTTCCTTTTTTAATTTAAATGAGAAACAGAATATATCAAACTGGAAGAAAAACAAAGACAGTCCAGAGCAAATAGAAGGAAGGAAATAACCAAGATCAGAGCAGAATCAAATGACATAGAGACTAAAAGCACAATTCTAAGGATCAATGAATCCAGGGGCTGGTTCTTTGAAAAGATAAACAAAATTGACAAGCCTTTAAGCAGGCTCATCAAGAAAAAAAGACATAGGACCCAAATATACACAATCAGAAATGAAAGAGGAGAGATTACAAGTGATACATAGAAACACAAAGGATTGTAAGAAATTACTGTGAAGAACTATATGCTAAGATATTTGAAAACCTAGGTGAAATGGACAAATTTCTAGAAAAATATAATCTTCCAAAATTGAATGAAGAAGAAGCAGGAGGCCTGAACAGACCAATGATAGCTGATGAAATTGAAGCAGTGATCAAAAAACTCCCGACACACAAAAGCCCTGGACTGGATAGTTTCACAGGAGAATTTTACAGAGCATTTTAAGGAAAAGCTAACCCCTATCCTTCATAGACTATTCTGAAAAACCCAAGAAGACAGAAGACTCCCAAACTCTTTTTATGAAACCAGGATCAATTTTTTTCTTATGAAATTTAAAACTGAGTAAAACTAGTATTATCCGATCTACAAATTTGGGATACAAATACATAGGATCTTTTATAATTTACAATTATTTTAATTACTTGCTATTTTATTATTTGCTAAATAATAATTGCTATTTTATAATTATTTGCTAAATAGTTGCCCTCTGTCCTAATTTTCAGTATATTCATCTCTTTCTTAAGACTAAATCAACCTTCATTCTAATTCCATAAAAGTTATCTAGAAATGTGTGGCTGCCTCATTCTAAAGGTATTAGTCCTCCTTTTGATGACAGTAGGTGCAGAACTGAAATGTCAGGTTAGTACACCAGCACTAGGGTTTCCATCACACCTACCAGTGTTGCTGCCAAACACTGTTCTAGGACAGGACACAACATGCATGTCCCTCAATGCAGTGATGTCCAGATCAACATCAGCACCCCATCAGAACCACCGACTTGAGCTCCACAGTTGTAGCTCTTTTAGTTCTTAAACATATTATCAGTCTTGTCTCCAAAGCATGGCACTATATTCCAATAACTATTCTAGCAGCCCTTCATTCTTGGCCATGCAAACATTAGGCCATTTTGTGGAGCATTTATTTTTGTCCCTCACTCTCTTGACTCAACAGAAGTTACTACTTCCAACCACATGGTATCAGAATAATACTAATCCTTCTTGAAACAATTTCTTCTCTAGCTTTCATCCACATGTTGTTTATTTTTTGGGGGGGAAGGGGAATTGACTTCAATTGCCCCTTCTTCAAATTCTACTTTCCTGGCTCCTGTAAGTTCTCTAAATGATTTGACCCCTATCTACCTCTTGTTTTCTCTATAAATTGTCTCTTGGTGAATTATTTCTAACTCTAAGACTCTAAATGTTATATATATGCTGATGACTTTCAAATTTATTGTTCTAGATCTGGCCTCTCCTCTGCGTTTCAGACTACTACTAGACATTTCCATGTGGCCGCTGCCAGTGTGTGTGGGTAGGGGGCGAGGGGTGTGTTCTTGCTGCAAACAGTGGAACCCACTCTAGCTGATTAATGCAGAAAATGATTTAGTAAAGGATTTTAGGTAGCACATAGACTTTCTAGGAATAGTAGAAAATCGGGTTCGGGGAATATTTGGCCTGGAAGAATACCAAATCTCACTGCCATGGTGCTGCTTCAATAGAAGCAGAAGGCAGGCGTGTCAGCACATCCTGCTGAGTCAGGGCACTGGACTCCAGAGCACCTGATGTTGCTCCTTCACAAAGACAGATATAAACAGACAGATTCTACTCTTGTTTGCTTCCTCAAGTAGCTGAGTTCTACGTCCAAGTCTTGGTGGGTACACCCGACGGCCAGATTTAGGTCACATAACTGGCCTACCTACAGTGGAGCCTGGGAATGTAAGTTCTTAGGTTTCTAACTTTGGAGAAGAGACTCCAAGAATACAAGAATACAAAAGCATGCCCTGACCTGAATGTTGTCCTGTGCACCAAAATGTTTCAGTTTGATTCCCCGTCATGGCACATATACTTAGGTTGCAGATTTGGTTCTGGTCAGGGCGCGTGTAAGAGGCAGCCAAATGACGTTTCTCTCTCACAACAGTCTTTCTTTCTATCTCTCTCCCTCTTTCTCAAATCAGTAGTTATGTCCTCAAGTGAGGGTTAAAATAAAAAAGAGCAAAAAAGCACTAGAAGAGTGTTCCTAAGGCTGAGCAGCCAGATAACATGACAAATATCCACTAAAACGAGTAATGATTATCCTATATTTAACTTGGTCAAGCTAGACCATTGACTTTGTCTTAAAAATTCTCTCACTATCATCTTACCATCTGCTCTCATTCACTCACACCCCCTATTTATTTTGCTAGTAAATTCTCTCGGTTTTTGGAACAAAATTTACCCCAAGTCTGACCACACTTTCTGTATTCACTACCAAATGCATGTTCCGAAGCACAATCAACTTTTACTTGAACTATTCCAAGAGCTTCCCAATAGTTCCCCTCATCTCATTCTAGTCAATTTAGTGATGGACCAATCATCAGAAATTGTAAAATTAAGTCTCACAGGAAAAATGATCCAAATCTTTATCTCATTCTTTATGTCACCTATACAGCCTCGCCTGCCCAGGAAAATAGAGAGAAGGTGGAAATGCTCAGAGAATATCCTCTCACACCCTTTCTCCACATAGGGCAGCTGTGTGAGCTTTGCATTTACATGAAGGGGCTGGACTAGTCATCCTTCCCCAAGAAATTCTGTCCCCTGTGAAAGACTGTGTTGACTCACAGGAACGAGCAACCAACTTCCTCACTAAAGCCTTCTTCCTCTTTAGGGTACACTAGAAAACATGTGTTTAATAATGGTAATCATTTACAAGGAGACTCAGCCTCTCACAGATACCACAGAATTACAGATGCTCCCATCAAAGATAAATAGTATTAATTAAACACTTTCCTCTTTCAATATAAAATGTAATGATTTATATGTCAATAAAGTAAGAACACTCAATTCTCAGGCACCACTGCAGTGAGGTTATTTCTGAAATTTTAATACCTCGCCCTCTTGTTCCGTACACCAATCTTATAGATTTGTTTTTCTTCCTACTTTACTCATAAAAGTTTATTCTCGAAGAAGTTTTTACCTCAAATAACTTATTTTTTTTTCTGACTTACCAAGATGCTACTTTGTGGCTTGCTTATATGAATCCTATGGGGTCAGAATGACTGCTGTGTAAAAATTATTGCATTTGATCTATCTATGGTGCAACAAACAGTTCTCATATAAATAAAAGGCCACCTGTTATTCATCATTAAGGTCTCAAGGGAAGCCTACCTGTACTCCTCAAATGTTACCTTCCTGAATGTAGGTAAATACAGATAATCACAGTACAGCCTACTCAGTATTGCTTTTTAGTTTAAGTTTTCCTTTCTACAGATACCACATGTAAGAAAATGTTGCATTATTTATACTAGGATATCTGTAATAGAAAATACCTTTCTTTTCAGGGTCTGCAAAATTCTCTAATAGTCTTCTTAACTTAAGAATTCAAAATGCTTTACTCTTTAGAAATTTAAGTAAAATTCAAACAAAGTAAAATTCATAGTCTGGTACTTAAAATGGTATGTCTGTTTGGCTTTTCACAGCATAGTCCATTGAGACAGAATCTCTTAACTTGATGCTGCAAACTTTATATTTATTTGTTAAACATGAAGTGGCTCCCAGGAGTTGTAATGGAGACTTAGACAATTTGTGCTTATTAGCATGTGTATCTGTTTAAAAGACAATGACAGCTTGATAGGACAGGTTAAACCAAGTCGAATGCGAAGACATTACAAGATTCATCACATTTTTTTCTTTCACATGAGGAAAAATTCATAAACTGGATTCTGAGGCAGCCAAATACATCTAAACTAAGTGTAGTCACCATATTATATTTGTATTACCACTGGAGACTTTGAGTGGAGTTTCACAAATTTGAAATGCTGCAATTTTTTTAGAGAAGCTCATGAATGTAATAGTATTTATTTGACAGCAAGTCATTAGTGGTCCATCAGTCACCTAAAAGCAAGGTTTTTTTCATTTGAGTAGCTGCCTGGGTGTGCTGCTCTGTTGATATACTGCCTGCGTGATTGTATTTGCAAATATGTTAGTGTTCAGTTAACGTATGCTATCCTAAGCATGGCTGGCAGAAAAAGCCCAGGCTGTTTTTAAATCTAATAGACTTTGAGAACCTTGAATAAAATTTCAAGCTCAAATCTTAGAGATGGGAGTTCTGCTATGACTGGTTACAAAAACATTTCTACAGAGGAAATCTTTCCCAAGAATAGCTGCAGTTCACATACTGGCTCGTCCAAATGTCAAAGACTGGGTCAGTAAGGGATTTCAAGGCAGCCGAGTATAATAAGGGTTAAATGTGAGGCTTGGATCCAGACAGGCCTGATTTCAACCTTGCTGAGTCCAAGTGTTCTCATCTATAAAATGGGAACAATAGTGCCAATCTCGTGATATTATTTTGTTTTATTTTTTATTAAATTTATTGCACTAACTGGTTATAACATGCATTTCATATGTACATTATAATTTGACATATGGATACTCTACTGCATGCTCACCACTAATAATTTAGTTTCCTTCTGTTACCATATATTTGACTCACTTTACCCAGTTTGCCTTCCCCCTACTCCCTTCCATCTCTAGTAACCACCATTCCATTGTCTGTATCTATGAGTTTGTTTTTGTTTTGTTCCATTAGTTTGTTTGTTACTGTTTTATTGTGTGTCACACAATAATGAGGTTATACAGTTTTTGTCCTTTTCTGTCTAACTCATTTTGCTTAGTGCACTATCCACAAGATCTATCTGTATTGTAACAAATGGAAATATTCCATCTTTTTTATGGCTGAGTGGTATTCCATTGTATATATATTCATCATAATGTTTTAAAGACTAAAGAAGATGATGCTCAGTGCTGTGATCATTAAATGTTCCTGCTGCCATTGATTGTTGTTGTGATGGTAGCTAGCTGAGTTCTTTTGAAGGCTACACACCTATAAATGATCTCCTGATTTTCCTAAGGAGAATTTTTCTCTATGTTGAAAGGGTATAATCTACATAATCATCTCTGTAGTAGAGTCCCACATATCAGGAGGAAGATTTGTCCCCAAGGATTAGGGTTATATTCAAAGCCATATAAAGCTATATGTTAGAAACTGAGCTCACAGCCCTCCCCCTCCCCAAGGGCTCATATATGTTCCTGCCTTGACACAAGGGCTGTGACAGAGGGACAGTCCACTCCTCAGCACAGACAGTTTCATGCCAACACAGCTGGGTCTCTGGAGTTAGAGTTAATGTCACTCTCACAGCCACTTCTTCAAATTGCAAGTCTGTCCCAGGAAAGCTGGACTGGGTGGCCTCTCTTTTATTCTCTCCTTCCTATACCCCAGCTCCACTCTCAGATTAGTGCTGGAACCAGTCTGCAGCCTTTCTCTTTGCATGCCAATGCCATTTTAGTTTACAGCCTCCATTACCCTCACCTGCCACTGAACATCAGTTAACATTATTCTGACCTACTCCAACACGCTTTCCTAACTTTGACTCACACTCACAGTATCTCAGTTTCTTCCCTTGCAGGAGGCTCCTGGGCTCCAAATGCAAATCAGTAAACCTCTTCTCCAGAGCTCTGCGT
This sequence comes from Carollia perspicillata, assembly GCA_004027735.1. Classification (NCBI taxonomy): domain Eukaryota; kingdom Metazoa; phylum Chordata; class Mammalia; order Chiroptera; family Phyllostomidae; genus Carollia; species Carollia perspicillata. The sequence continues at coordinate 12,875 of PVKM010021615.1, read as the reverse complement.
GTCAAGAGGTGATGGGAGAACTGTTACTAAGACAGAAAATCGGCTCTGAGTTGACATTCTGATTAGACCTGTATACATAGAAATGTCTAGCATAATTTTCATGCTTTAATTAATCAATCACCATTTTATATCATTTTACTTAATTGCCAAATAAAAATCATGTGAATGAAATATTGTTATCTCTATTTTATAGCTTCAGTTACATGCCCAAAGTCACTCAACTAATAATTGTGAGTGTTGAAACCTGAACCTGTAATAAATCTAGCATTTATATTTTAGAAATACAGAAGCCCATTTTTTAAGTTATATTTAAAGTAATATTTTATATATAAGAAATATAGGTTCCTGCTTTTTCATTATTATATCATTTTAAAATACTATTTTTTAAGCTGACGGCCTGGCTGAAACAGCTAAATATCAATATTAATTGAGTATAAAATATAGTGATTTATATAAATAAAGACAAATTTGTAGAAATAACATCACTCTGATTTATTAAAGCACCATTTAGTGTAAACCTAGTGTTTCCTCCTTACTTGGCGAAGAATTACTTGCTCTAAATATTTCTCAAGTCTTCTTACCCCAGGGACTCAGACGTCAGAGAGTCTTCTCAGTGCCACTTGCTTTGCCTCAGTCCATCTCAGTCACAAACTTGTAAATGGCACAGTTGTGGGTTTAGAGTTAATGAGGAGAAAGTACCATTTTTAGCTTTCTTGTTATTTTGATTAGTATAACGTATGGGAATGAGTATGGACCTGAAGTTTGTCAGATACAGATCTACTCTTTGCAAACTGGAAAATTATTTAAACTCTCTGAGTCTAGTTTCCTCACTTCCTAAAAATAATAATTAAAATAAGTAACTCAGTTCATAAATTGCTCTTCTAGAAACTAAATTGTTGTCTACTTGATTCCTAAGCTAATGCTCAGTCCACTAGACCATGAGGTCTCCTAAGATTGCTCTCTGGCCCTTGTGAACTAATTTTCAAAAATAAAGTTGTAAGGTGGCAATTCAAAGTCTGACAGAGTCCTTGCCCGAGGAATCATGTCCTTTTTAATATCTTATATGAAGAATTCTATTCCTTGGTAGAGAGTATAACATTTTTAAAAAGATTTTATTTATTTATTTTTAGAGAGAGATGAAGGGAAGGGGAGAGGGAAACATCAGTGTGTGGTTGCCTCTTGAGTGCCTCCTACTGAGCACATGACCTGCAACCCAGGCACATGTCCTGACTGGGAATTGAACCCCCAATCCTTTGGTGTGCAGGCTGGCGCTCAATCCACCAAGCCATGCCAGCCAGGGTAGAGTATAAAGTTTTGAACATTATGCTTTCCTTAGTAAAGAAATCATAAGTATCCTCAGATTTTCAAAGGAGTACTTGTCTAAAAATGTTAAGAACCAATTCCTTATAATTCAAAATATATCCCACCTCCAAATATAGCAAAACAGACTAGAGAGGTAAAAGTAATTAGCAAGAATATGTCACACATGACAGAGATACTAATTTTAAGAGTTGTAAAGAAGAATCTAAAGCAAAAGAAAAACAATTAAATGATTTAAGATATATTAGAAGGAAATTTTCCTTGTGTGAGAATAAAATTCACAAAATGAAAATGACTTACAACAAGTCTAGCAAAATTAAAGAAACTAGGACAATACTTACATGTATGCTAGAAAAATAATAATTATATTTTTAAAAACAAAGGTTATGAATATACAAGGAAACTTCAGCTCCCTGCTCCCCTTCCCTCCCAATACAATTTTTATTATAAAGAAGAAATGCCAGTCTATTGTCAGTCAATTTGTTAGGTTAGCATCATAAAAACATGTATTTCCTTTATAAAAAATACTAAGCTATATGTAATTATTAACAGGCATCATAAACTGGAAAATTAATGGCAGACTGTATGATGGACCAAGAACTGGTGTTTTATATTAAGGATTTTTATGAAACATTCATAATGTCAAACATCTTAATAAAAATTTTGCAACAGAAACCTGGATATCACAGGAAGAAATATACAAATGAGAGTAAAGTAGCAAATCCTCAATAAATGTTTATAAATACATGGGTAAATAAAGAAAATATTTGATTAGCAATACATTTGTGGCAAGATAGGACTTCATAAATATTTTAAGTGAAAAACGAATAAATGTAATATACTCTGACAAAAGATCTAAAAAACAAAGCAGAAAAAGTTTTGCCTCTTTTACATTAAAAGACAAAAATGTTTCCATGTTAAAATCTGATGCTAGGAGAAGAGACATTTGAAAATATAATTTGTTAAAAATACAGAGGTAAATTTACATTTATTTAGGAAAGTCTTACACTTTTTTAAGAACTATCAATTCCACTTATTTTATAAAGGTGCATGTGAAAGCACATTCAGTGGAAGATAATTCATAACATTAAAATTAAGAGAAATTTCAAGGTCAACATTAGATTATTTAAACAATGTCCTTAGTCAGAATTTTAGAAGGATACTCTAAGATACCAAAAAGTCTTCACAAAGATATAGTCAATGAAAAATAAGAATAAAAATAGTGTAATCTTAATTATATTTTATACATTTTATGTACTCATAAAAGATTAGAAAGATAAATACCTTCATGTTAACTGTTTAAATCTGGATTATGGGATTTCTATTGGCGTGTACACACTAAGATTCACACTAAAATTCTTCCAAATTTTTATAACGAACACATTTTACTTAGGTAATAAAAATAGCTCTATAAATGTTATAAATATATAATATAATAAAAAGAAACTAAGAATGGTGAGGTGAACGGAATTTCAATGCACACATGTTTGTATTCTCTGAGGATTGCCGGGGGCTCTACTGGGAAGTAGGCGCATTATGTGTTATGCCTAACTGGGGATGGATTTTAGTGTAAAATGAGTTCTTCAAATGGCCATAGAGGTCATTATTTTCAATTCCCACAAGACAAAAATTATTTACCTTGAGAGTTGACATTGAGCCAGAATTTGAACCAGGAAACATTTTAAGAACTTCATGTGGGTTACTTCATTTCATTCACACAATAGATCTAAAAGGTAGATATTATTATCATGCGTGTTTTTTGATGAAGAGTGGACTTCAAGAATTTAGGTGTATCGTTTAAGCTCAGTAGCTAGCACACAGAAAAGGTTACATTTAGATTCAGGTAATCTGATGCTCCTATGAGGAATGTTTATAAAATTATTTTTATTTTTGAAAATAAAAGTAAAGTAAATTCACTTCCTTCACTGTTTAAAACTCGAGGCTAATCATGCAGCATGTCTAGAGGGAGCCAACAAAGAGCCCATATCGCCTTTGGAGTTGGAGGAGAATAATTTAAACTGACATGGCTGCCTCAAATCTCTCTGCTTTAGAATTCATTAAGGGAGATTCTCAAACCAATTTGCTCAGAAACTGCAGGTATGAGACACTGTCCTGTCAAAGTGCTGTCAAATCATGCCAGGCCTCTCTCAACAGTTCATTCCAAGAGATACCTGCCAAAATAACAGACCAGCGATCTAGCACTCCCACAGTCACAAGGAAGGAAAGTATTTATTTTTCATACACAGCCACTTGGTTTTTATTTTGAATGTTTTAAGTGTGACGACTAATTTCACTCTCTAAATAAAAAGGGTTGGGGATATGAGTGTCAATTCTGTGTAAATTTCCTTATAAATGGCTGCTTTTGGGGGGAAAGCATTATCTTCTTTGAGTACAAATGTTTAAATTCTCATCTTGAGTACATATAACCTCTTTGTTTTTCCTTTCTGATTGTTTGAGCTAGAAATTAGCCGCTGTTAAACTAATATCAGAGTGTACTACAGTATTGAATTGAGAGCATATGAATTTAGAAACTTGAAAATATGTGATTATTTTCCTTTCTTTTTGAAATTAATTTGCTCATGTCATTCAAGATCCCAGGAAACTTCAAAAAAAAAAAAAGGAAAGAAAGAAAGAAAGAAAGGCTACATCATAGTGGAAGAAAGAACAAACAAAAGCTGTCATTTATTTCCTCCTGAATTCGTTCAACAAGCATTTACTGAAAATTACTGTATTAGGTGCTGGGGATACAAAGATGAATATCTCAGGGATCTTGCAAGGCAGGAGCTCAGGGTCTAGATAAAGACACAAAAACACAACTAAAAATTAAACATGTCACGTGGCCTCAAACCCTGTTTAGAATGAGGAGAGGGTGGGTATTATAAACACACACATACACAGTGAAAACAATTAAAGTACAGTGGAGCAGAAGCAGAATCCCCTAGCCATTTGGGGAACATAAGGGAGGCATCTAAGAGGAGACAAAGCTGGAGCCATGTGGCAGTTAGATAAAAAGTGGAAGGAAAAGGAAAAGAGAGAGGAGGAGGAGGAAGATAAGGTATTTTTTTTCTGAGGAGAATTTGAGCCTGACGCATTCACATTTTTTACAAAGTTATGCATGTCCTTTGACACAGAAGCTGCATTTAGTAATTTATACTGAGGAAATTGTCCTATATATTCACAAAGATTTAGATACATTTCACTGTTATTTATAGTAGTATAGAATGCTAAACAATGAATATGACCATTAACAGTGTTTTTAATATGACATAACCATAAAGTGAATATTATTCCATTGTTAAATATGATGCTTGAAAAAATAAATAATAGCATAGGAAAAAACACTCCCAATATATAGCCTGAAAGTGAAAAAAACACATCCCATTATAACATTTGTAAAGATAAATTATAAAGTGCATATACACATTATAATTTCTATTTCTGAAGTATATATGCTCTATTTAAAGATGCATATTTTGTCTAAGTTTATGAAATCATGCTGTGTCTTAAAATTGCTGACAAAGGGTTTTGGGCAGCCACCAAGCCAGGGAGGGAGCTGAGACATGGCTGTCATTATGGGCCCCTGTGCCAACCTTGGGGTGTCTAAAGAGAACTTGTGTATTATTACTTCAATTATATTAATTGGCAGCATCTCAAATACTTAAAAGTTAAGTATGATTTCTTAATTTTTACTAAAAATAACTTCCAAAATATTACAGTGGGGTGAAACATTGAAAAGTTATTGTTTGTTTGTTTTTTAAAGATTTTATTTGTTTATTTTTAGAGAGAGGTGAAGGTAAAAAGAGAGGGAAAGAAACATCAATATGTGGTTGTCTCTTCTGCGCCCCCTAGTGGGAATCTGGACGGCAGCCCAGGCACGTGCCCTGACTGAATCTAGCCACATATTCATAGAAGGTAACTATGTAAAGCAATGGATGTGCTAATAATTATTTCACAAAGTATATCAAATCATCACCTTGTAGGCTTTAAAATATACAACTTTATTTGTCGATTGTACCTCAATAGGGGTAGAAAAAAAGAATCTTGGAATTTTCAAAGATATCACTCAAGTGCCAGACATCTGTCAAAATCTTCCATCAGACTTTCAGAAAGATTTTTTAAATATCCTGTATAGTTATTCAATTTAAAAAACTTTAAAGTAGGCCTTTAATGGATTCAGAAATGGAGTTGAAAATCCAGTATTATTAATATTCCTTGAAATTGCATCAGTGATCATAAAGGACCTCAAAATGTCAAGCACCTGATCAGGAATTAGGAAAAGTGGTGTTCTTTTATGGTGCTTACACCACGGTCTGTGTGCAGAAGTACTCACATGATGTATGTCTCTGAGTGGGAAGGAGGTTTAGATTCAAACTTTGTGAAACAAAAGGTAAAAATTTTATAAATAAACTAGGGACCAAAAAACAAAATTTATTTATAAAAATTTGTGTTTATTGTTATATGTTTAAACTTGAGTCACCTCCAAAGTACTCTCCATTTGATGCAATACACCTATTGAGACTTTTCCACTGCTCAAAACAGTTTTTGAATTTGTCCATTTTGATACCTTTTAGTGTTTTGTTTCTTGTTTCACATATTCCATTGGCAAAACATTTCTCTTTGAGTACTTTTTTTTAATCTGGGGAATAAAGCAAAAAAAGTCACTTGGGGTGATATTGGGTGAATAGGGAAGGTGGTGCACAGGGGTCATGCTGGTTTTGGTCAAAACCTGCTGAACACTCGGTGCAGTGTGGGCAGGTGCACTTGTAAAGCACCCATCACAAAATGGGCAAACATGTTGAAAAAGCCTTCAAAAAAGATTCACTGTAGCTGAACGTAGCCTCTCACAACAATGCCAGCTGGAACACTGATACAGATGGGTTCGTAGAACACTCACCTTGTAGGGTAAGTCTGCACTACACTGGGCCCCTCCTCCAGAACAGAATTCCAGGGGTTTTTTTGGTTTTTCCTCATATCAATAGATTCAGTGTTTTTCTGGGTAAGATTTTTTCTCTACATTAAATGTTAAGATTTTGTTTTCAAAAAGCTGTTACTGAATCATTAAATGGTGTTACATAAAATGGTATATATTAGAATACATATGTGAGAATCCAAAAAATGTAATATGTTATATTTATATTCATTATATATGGAGTCATACATTCTTTATATTCACATAGCAAAGTCTTACAATATTATACACCAAAAAATGTGATTACATTTCATATATGAAACAGATTTATTTTCCTCTTTTCTTTTTTCCTCAGTGTTCTAAATTACTTTTCAAAACTTAAAGAATTATTAAAATTAATATTTATATCTAATATTTTAAAATCATATTCTTCTGTAAATCAACCTTAATTTTTATCTTAAACTTTTACTTTATGATATCACTTTTGATCTGTTATTTTATAGAATTCATATTTTACAAAATTATAAAACTATGCTCTTATATGACTTTATTGCTGTATTTCTCTCCTCTCACAGAATACATTATTTTGCATTATTTGTTTTCTCATACTTAAATAATAAGAGATAATTTAGATATTGTACTTAGGTAAAAATATCCTTCTTGGGTTCCCTCTCTTTTCAAACTGCTTCATAAATGTTGATCTTATCATTTCTGGAGTCCAGTAACCATTATAGGAATTGAAGGAGAAACTGGGCGATAGGCAATCCAGCACAGAATTTGGTGCATTTCTGGTTATGCTGGTTGATGCTTCTGGACCTGACTTTCTGTTCATCACTCTCAGACCCAAGTTTAGAAATTGAGTGAAACAGATCTCTGGCCTCCTTTCTCAGTCTTCTTGCTTTTCCATTTGACTTGATGGTATTTCAAAATATTTTTATAAATTTCCTCATTTTAAAACCTTATAACTTCCCTGAGATGACTTCTACTTGATCTGGTAGATTAGTCTTTTAATATGTTGTTTAAATATGTTTTCTGCTATTTTATTTACAATATTTTCTTTCACATTCCTTAATAAGTTTTGTCTATCTTTATTTATTTTGGCTGATTGTCATATTTTGGCTTCAAGGATTTTCTAGATTTAGAAAATGAATTGAATAGTCTTTTATCTTTTCATATGCTCCAAAGAAAATTATACAGAATTGAAATTTCCCCTTCTCGAAAATATGAATAATTTGTTGTTAAAACTATCAAACAATCTTTGGTGAAAGTTATTGAAAAAACTATTTTTATATGATTTTAAGATATATGGAAATACAGGATATAGAGATACCTGGCTATGTATAAAAAGAAGAAAAAATCAATACATAATATTAACAGTTGGTAATTTTGAAGTCATTTTGGGTGATTTTTTATTTGTTCTTATTTCTCTATATTTTCCAAATTTTATCTTATGAATATGTTAATGTTAAATCTATTAATAGAGGTTATAGAGTCCTGTGTTACTTAACTCAGACATACTTTCTGAGCCTTCAAACTAACTTTCCACCAATTCTCAATTTTATGTAATATTTCATACATATTAAAACAAAGGACTAAATTTTATTCTGCTGACCTTGGCCCATAAACATTTAAATCAACAATTAAGAAGACCAGTGAAAGCATAATTACATAAAATAATTCATTCTAAGCATGGCAAATATTGTTAAAGTGCCAATATTAGAATAGCTACATAAAAACCAACCTGTTTAATGGATCATGAGTCTCAGGAACACAGACTTGCAATACATCAAGAAGAAAATTGACATGCCTTTTTGATGGAGAGTCTTTAAAGTATAAGATTAAATAGAGAGTAGTTTTTTGCTTGTAAAATAATGCTCCAGAGAAGAGGTAGATACCTTAGATAAAAGTTATTGAGTATCTCGTTTCATAAGGTGACTTACAAATTTATCGCAATCCTAATCAAAATCTCAATTTAAATGGAAGTGTAAAACCTGATATTGTGGGAGGGCTTTCCTTATTAATTTTCAGGATTTATTATAACTTTAGATTAATTAAGATAGTGTGGTATTAGTGTGGAGGTAGACATACCAGAATAAAGGAACAAGAAAGGATCCATATATACTTAATAAAGCACACACACTTAATAAAGTATACAGAGTCTTTTAATAAGTGATGCTGGGGCAACTAGATATTCATATGGGAAAAAGGCATGATTGGATATGACACCATACACAAAGATCAATGAATAGGTGCTTATAGATCTAAATGGGAAATACAAACTATAGGCGTTTGGAAGATAATATAGAATATCTTTATTACCTAGGTATATGGTGGACTCTGGCTCTGCGGGCGCCATGTGTTGTGGCTGAGATGAACAAATTCACACAGACTACAGAAGTCCTGTGGAGAAAAAGGGATGGCACGGCCACTCTCTGAGTGAGACAGAGGTCCCCGACCCCTGCCTGGGCAAGCTTTTATTGCTTTTCTGGGCACATTACATCAAGGATGGTCCTCATTTACTATGCACAGGTTTGCTTTAGGTGATTATAGATAACAAAGGAGAGGAAGTTGCTAATTGCTACAAAGAAAAGGGATATTTGCAAGTGTAAAGGAAAAAGTGGTTGAACTGGTTACACTCCATCCTTGGGAGGTATAGCATAGATTTTAGGAAGTGACTTTAAAGATATGCAGTAAACATTTGCTGCCTCAATTCAGGGTGAGGGAGTTTTAGCAAAAAGCAAGCCTCATAGCAGCTACAATGCAGGTCTGATTCCCCACAGGAAAACTTATCCGTGGGTGTAGGTCCTGTGTGCAGACCTTGCTCCCAGTTGGTTTTCCGAATCAGGGGCTGGTCTACATTCCCCACTGCCACGCAGAATGGTGCCCTATAGGCAATAAGGATCAAACAATAGATAGCATACAAAGAACTACGAGGGCTTATTCTGAGTCAGGGTCTGTTAGCTAAAGGGCTACAAAACTTTGGGACTCAAACTCATTTCCTGCTCAGACCCTTATCATTTAATTGAGAGCATTCTTAGCAAAGCAGGTTTCTTGGAATTTATGTATTCTTTCTGAGGCCTGATCACTCTAGGGAACCAGCCATTTCCAGCACAGGGCTGCACCACCCACTGTCATTGTTTCAGGCTTAAGTCAGTCAGGGGAAGTAAGGCAGCCAAGAGATTAGGAGACTTCTCGTACAGAATGGGGACTTAGGCCTTGTCAAAGCTGAGGGGTGAAGGTCCATCACCCCCTTTTTCTATAGCCCCCCAAGTCCTTCCCTGGGTCCTCCACATGATCATGCCTGTCTTAGGTCGTTCCCCCCTTGGGGAATCTTACCTGTCATTGGCTAACTGATCAAGCATTGGGGGCTAGTTATGGATGAAGTAAAAGGAGCAGAAGCGGCGCTCCTGCCAGGGAGATAAGCTTTGTTTCCTTAGTGGCTTTTGGTCTGAAGGTCACTCACTCAGCCTTAGCCATGGGGGGGTGGGTGTTACAGCTTCTGAAACCAGACAGGGTGGTTCCCAACACCACGTGATTCTGCTGCTGAGAATATACCCTAAGAATCCTGAATCACTGATTCAAAAGAACTTACACACTGGTATGTTTTTAGCAGCTCTATTTACAATAGCCATGTTCTGGAAATAGCCTAAGTGCCCATCAGTAAATGAGTGGATCAAGAAACTGGTATATTTACACTATGCAGCAAAAAGAAAGAAGGCACTCCAACCATATGTGACAAGATGGATGGAAATGGAGAGTATTATGCTAAGTGAAATAAGCCAGTTGGTGAAAGACAAATATCATATGATCTCACCTATAAGAGGAATCTAATGAACAAAATAAACTAAGAAAATAGAACCAGAGACATGGAAAAATGGAACTGACTGAAAGTGACCAGAAGGAATTGGAGAGGGGAATAATGGTGGAAAGAAGGGGAAGGGACTAGACAAAGAACTTGTATGAAGGACTCATGTGTATGGACAACAGTGTGGGAATTTACTATGGAAGTGGGGGCATGGGTGGGCAGAGGAGTGTCATTGGGAAAAAACTGGGACAACTGTAATAGAACAACAATTACAAATAAAATATTTGCATTTGAATTTGTGTTTGAATTTGATGATTGCCCTTCTGATTTCCTTTAGCGCCAAGAGTTATACAGGAGATTGACTCTTACAAAAATAAATAAATAAATGTTTACATATGTAAACATATGTTTACATATGTAAATATGTAAACATTTAATCCTCTGTATAAATAAATGTTTACTTGTTGCATTAATCTCAGAGTTTAATATCTGATTCCAAGACATCTTTAAGGGTTTCTTTGTTGCCTCATATGTGATTTAGTTTTACAAATGCTCCATGGGAATTATCAAATAAGTTACTTTCCAAATATCCTTGAGATTTATAATGTTTAATAGAGTTTATTAGCTAGATTTGTATTTATGAACAATATCTTCCATAGCTTTTAAACAAATCATGTTTTATCCCTTGAAGTGTTATATGAAATCATCTGACTCATATTGTTGTTGCAGACCAAAATGTTATAATTTTAGAATGCAATAAGAAAATGGTTAAACCTTAAAAAAAAAATAATCTCTGACCCCGTAAAGAAATTGACTATAGCCCTGGCTGGTGTAGCTCAGTGGATTGAGCATGGGCCTGTGAAGCAAAGGGTTGCTGGTTTGATTCCCAGTCGGGGCACATGCCTGGGTTGCAGGCCAGGTCCCCAGTAGGGGACACATGAGAGGCAACCAAACATTGATGTTTCTCTCTCACTCTTTCCCCTTCCCTTCCCCTCTCTCTAAAAACAAATAAATAAAAATATTTTAAAAAATATCCAATGGCAGGTATAATTTAAAAAAAAAGAAGTTGAGTATTACAAATTACAAACTACACGAGGCTGCACTTCCAAGAAAAGCTTCAGTCCATGAAATTAAATTATGCATTGAGAAGGTATTCTGTCTAATACTGACAGATATTAATTGAAGAAATAATTGTCCAGATAATTTTTCAACATGTCTTTATTTCTTTTGTTTGGCAGGCTGGCTCAAAGTTCCTAACCTGGCTTCTATACTGATCACAAATACTTTTATTTTCTCTCTCAAATGAAGAGTAGCACACAAACATGCTACTAGGACCATGTCTATTTGATTAAAATAACTTGGACTTCTTTAAAGATACAATTATATATTTTGATAAGTTGCACTTGAATTAGGGAACTGTCAGTTTGAAAGTAATTTAGTGCTGTGTTTCTCAAATTGATTCTCATTTCCCAGTGACTTATGATAATATACAAAGGTGTAGGATAAGCCACAGTATAATCATGAATATCTTCTGGAAACATCAATTATGTTCAGAAATATAGCGACAGTGCATGGGGGGATATAAGCAATAGTGGAAATTAAGTAATTCATCTAGATAGTAATATAAACTATTTTATGTTAAATATATTTCTATTTGTTAATAGAAAACAAACCTTGAATAAAAATGTTCTGTCTACACATAGTAAATATTCAAATATTTAAAAAGTGTATGTAAAGTTTAAATATTCTTCAGGCCCTTAAATTCTCATTTTCTAGTTCTTCTCCCATTTGCAATGACTTTTGTAATTCAGTTATGCACTGCTACCTATGGATTTTGTGTAGCTCTCAGTGCGGGACTGTCTGGTGAAGCTGGAGTGAAGAAAGTAGGTGTTACTCATATATAAGAAACTTCTTTGTGTTGTATGTTTCTTTTGGACCAAGTGTTTATGAAACACTGTTTTTAGTTATAATATTTTTATTAATCTTTCCTGAATTTTCCAGTAATTATATTATCCGAAGGTAAGTAGATATCATTTCTTTCCAAATGTATGCCCCTTTATTCCTTTTTAAAATGTTCTTGTTTAAAATAGTACTATCAGAAAAATATTTACTAATGATTTTGGCTATATTTTTAGTTTTGTTATCCTAAATTTAGTTAAAATGCTTTAAGAATTTCTTCATTAAGTATGATGACAGACCATGATTAAGGCTTAGATAGACACATTGTGCCTCCTCACACAACCAAAAGAAGGACAACAACAAATTTAAAAACAAAAAACAATCAGGACTGACAGAAAGTCAAACTAAATGAAAGTCTGACAACCAAGGAGTTGAAGAAGAAATATTCATTCAGACTGGTAGGAGGGGTAGAGATAGGAAGCCAGGTGGAGGGGGCTCCTGGCAAGGCAGCAGCTGGCTGACCTGGTGAGGCAGCAGATTGTGGACTGGGAGGTCCCGCATTTGAGTGCAGATAAACTACGAGGAACAACTGAGGAACAAGATAGACTGCACAACCCAGGGTTCCAGTGTGGGGAAATAAAACCTCAAACCTCTGATTGAAAACACCTGTGAAGGTTGACGCAGCAGTGAGAGAAACTCCCAGCCTCACAGGAGAGTTCATGGGAGAAAGCCACAGGGTCCTAGAATGTACACAAGCCCACCCACCTGAGGAATCAGCACCAGAAGGGCCCAACTTGATTATGGGTAGTGGGGGAAGTGACTGAAAACCAGCAGAGAGCAGAGCAAGCAGCACTGTTCCCTCTGGAACCCCTCCCCCACATACAGTATCATGATACAGCAACATGGGTTGCCCTGCCATGGTGAATACTTAAGGCTTTGCCC
>PVKM010021614.1:0-22430 GCA_004027735.1 Carollia perspicillata | reverse complement strand
CGCAAAGGACACTAGCCAACCAAATAAGGAAATCTAAACTAACCTCTGCATTCCTTTGCATCCCTCTACATTCCACTTCTGCTGTAGCCCAGAAGAGAGAGTATATAAGCTCTGCAAATCCTTTGTTTGGGGCCCAGAATTTGTAGTTAGGCTCCCCTGGGACCACACATGAATAAAGGATCGTGCTCTTAACCCTTCCGGTGTATGGTTGTTTTGATCTTCTGTAACAACACCTCTCAATGTCAGAGACTGGTGAAAAGGAAAAACATTACTTATTCAAAGGTTATACAGACTTAAGAGTAATGACTTAATGTCTTCGTTAAAATCCCCAAATCCCTTAAAACACCCACAAACACTCACAATCCTTCCTTCCCCCCTTTGCCCAGTCCAGGGTACCATATCTCAGGAAAAGAAATAGAAGTCTGTGGCTCAGGTAGCCCCCAGTTCTTCCTAGTAATCCCTGCTCGGCTGGCACGCCTCCCGTGATTCCCAGCACCATCAGCTGTGTTGCCACCTCAATCTCCAGTTAATCCAAACCCACTCGGCACCTTCTCATGGCCCACCAGCAAGAGTCCTTTCACCCCTTTCCTTCCCACAGCCTCTCTCCTGTATTCTTCCACACTGCTGAGAGAAAGCTCTACATCACTGCTACATCTTGTTTCCCAGCTTCCTAAACTGCGTGGCAAAAGAATCCCCAAAGCTACATGGTCCTCCCTTTCTCCAAAATCTCACATAGATGCTGTGACCAGCGGGAGCTGCCTCTCAGTTACATCTTGGGTGGAAGTCACTCCCCATCCCCCTGGCTCAGAGCTTGGCCATAGCTATTTAACATATCTATGCAGCCAGTTAAAGGTTATAGATATGTTAAATGACCATGCCAGAGGTTAGCTACAAGACTGTTGTTATGCAAAACAGCTCTCCCAGGCCCTGCTCCCTGTGTCCCATCCCCCAGTTCAGACTTGTGGGGGTGAGGACATCCTATACATATTTTCTAATATTTCCTGGACACCCTGAGTTCTGAACCCCATTACAAATCACTATTTGGGGGCCCCCTGTATCATAACATGATTTAATCTACACATAAACTGTGAAGTTATTTCCACAATCAAGTTAATTCACACATCCATCACCTCACATAGTTAGCATCTGATGAAATATCTGCTTTTGGGCATTCTAGCCCTCTGGCTTTTTATACACAATATTTTTGTTTCTATTTTATTGATCTTCTATTGGGTTGATTAAATTCCCATTTTAATTTCTTTTAAAGAGTTTATTCATTTACTTTTAGACAGAGGAGAAGGAGGGAGAGAAAGAGGGAGAAAAACATCAATGCATGGTTGCCTCTCGTGAGCCCCCTACTGAGAACCTGACATGCAACCCACGCATGTGCTCTGCCTGGGAATCGAACCAGAGACTCCCTGGCTCAAAGGCCGGTACTGAGCTACACCAGCCAGGGCTCCCAGTTTCATTTTTTAAGTTTTACTTCTACAGTTTTGAAAATTATATTCTTCAATATTTAATCTTGTAGTGGTTATTTTCAATTTTATCATGTACATTTAAATTTATAAAGTTCCAATTAAATTAATACTCTATATCCTTCTCTCAGAAAATAAAAGGAGATTAGAATATTTTAACTCTGATCAACCCATTCCCAAAAGCACTCTAGAGATTGCTCTAGGCTCCTCCTGGTTTCCTTACTCACTCTTGCATCTCAAATCTTCCTATCAGTTAGAAATTGCTTTGGGCTCCTGCTAACAGTGAATTGACTACAGTGATTTAAACAAATCGAGAGTTTATTTGATCAAGTTAAAGAAGTTTGAAGCTTGGCAGTCCAGAGATGTGCTTGTGGTTCCACAAAGTCATTAGTGATTGTTAAAGAAAAATTGCACTGGACAAGAGGCACAGACAGAAATTGATTTATTCCCATATTACTGCCAGCCAAAGAGGAAAGAGCATAGACCAGGTCGGATACTCAGCCCCACTGAAGCAAAGGACAGGAGAGTGTATTAAGAACTGGGGTTGGAGATCATAGGCCATCTGGATTTGCTAATTAGCTTTACCCAAAAGAAAATTAAATATTCTCCTCTCCTCAGGAGGTAGACTTACAACTTGGAGCAAGGCCCCCACTGAACTTAGGTTTCTATACTTCCACAGAGACCAAGAGATAGGGCTTTTTATTTTTATTTTTTTGATGTTTACACTTCAAAGAAATAGTTCCAGATCCTAGAGCAAAACAACTCCTAGAGTCTTAAAACTGGCAAGAGCCTTTCAGGAGATTCAGAAATATTTCAAAAGGGCAGAGAAAGGATTAGTAATTATAAGTTTTCTGAAGTAAATATGCTAGGAAAAGGGAGGGTCCAGTTTATAGCCAGGAAGAAACCTGTCTAAAGTTTACTCACCCCATGGGGAACATTAAGAACACCTTGGTCAGGATTCAGATTTTCTTTGTTTTTACCAACCTGTCTTTAGTTTGTTGCTTCCATTTTCGAAGTACCAGAGGATTGCAGGAGTCCAGCCACTACGCTTGCATTCCAGGTTGTAAAGAAAAGGTTAAAGACAGACAAAATGTCAGTCAGCCCTCATGTCTGAGTCAGCCTTCTTAAAGAGAATTTCTAGAAGCCCTACCTGGCATCTTCTGCTTGTGTTCCTTAGTTCATGTTTTAAAGAAGATTTTATTATTTATTTTTAGACAGAGGGGAAGGGAGGGAGGAAGAGAAGCATCAATGTGTGGTTGCCTCTCACACAGCCCCCTACTAGGGTCCTGGCCTGCAACCTGGGCATTTGTCCTGATTGGGAATCAAACATGCAACCCTCTGGTTCACAGGCCAATGCTCAGTCCACTGAGCCACACCAGCCAGGGCATCCCTTGTTCATTTTAACCTGAAAGATTGACTGCAAAATGTATGCTTTTAGCTATGAATAAAATAAGCCCAGAGTAAAGTAAAAATTCTGTTTTAAAGGAGATGGTAAAGTGGGATATTTGATAATCCAATACAGTGTTTGTGATGGCCCCTTCTTAATTACTCACATCTTTACATGTCCTTCTTCCATTCTGTACTTATTATCCTGTCAAAAGGTAGCATCCTAGTTTCTGCATCTGGTAATTACACCTATCTCAAAGTCCAGGTGATGTGCTCCCCTCTCCATCAAGCCTACAAGCAGCCCCTGTGGTCTGATAAATTATAAAGACATCTGCTTTCCCACTCCAGAACATCAAACATAAGAATGAAGAAACATAGCAGGAAAATAAGTTGATACAGTAAAAACTTCCAGTCGGAAAAGAGAAAATAATAGGAACCATACAACTACCTCTGGACCAGAACAATGAACCTATCCTGTTTGGAAGGAAGAATGAGAACCCTGTTCCTGGCAAAGAAGTGCATTCTATGATTAAACCATCTGGCGCCTCCTGGTTTTGCTTTAGCTTTCACTCCATGGCCTTCGCTCTTGGCCTGGGAGGGACATCGGCCCTTTTCCTCTCGTGCTCACAACAAGAGGGGTGTTGGTGAGGTCGTCCTTTCTAGAGGCCACAGAGCTACAGCAGCTTGACTGCTATTGGGGGAGGTTTGGAGACCCTAGATTGTTCTGGTAATTTGACATTGAGAAGCTAGTATAAGCCTGGCTTAGGTGTTCTTTAGAAATATTACTTCCTCAAAACTTGGTAAATTCTCAATGTATTTATTTCTGATCAGACCCAAGCTAAAGTAATGATAGCAAAAGGTCTTGACTAAAGATTTTTTATTAAGGCTACAAATTCATCTTTAATTACTGACATCAATGTTCTGCCTCTTCCACTAGCTCCTAAATTAACAGTGGCTACTTTGAGACTGTTCAAAATAATAAGCTCTGTAACAAAGTAATATTGTTAATCTGAACATTGCTCCTATAGTGTAATATTAGGTTAGGCTATAAGAAATTTGAACATTTGTTTGAATAGACTCTGAAGTATGTATATTTTTTAATGATTCCTGTAATATTCTCAATGTCCTTGAGAAGGGCTATGGAGCCCCAGGTACCTCATCTGTGACATGCAAATAATCCCAAACTGCATCCTAGCATTTCTACATTTTGTGTGCTTTCAGGTGATGCACAAACAAAAGGGATTATTCACTCTGAGATACAGGACAGTTCAAAGAGCAGCGACAAGAGAAAGAAGAACTGTTACAGAAGAGACCCGGGGTGGTGGGGTAAACTATATACTATTACCAAAAGGATACCCCCTTTTTTCTCTAGGGGTTCCTCCCCCACCTACTAGGTTCGCCTTGCCTGTAGCCAGGTAGAGATGTCTCTCAATGCCAGAAAGTGGTGAAAAGGAAAGGAATTATTTATTTGAAAGTTATACAGACTTAGAATAATGACTTAATGTCTTCATTAAAATACTAGAGTCCCTTAGAATACCCACAGATGTACACAGTCTTTCCTTCTCCCTCTGCCCAGTCCAGAGTACCATATCTCAGGAAATTAAGTAGAAGTCTGTGGCTCAGGTTCCCGGCACCATCAGCCGTGCCTCCTCCATGATCCTCAGTTAATCCAAAATCACGTGGTACCTTCTTATGGCCCAACAGCAAGAGTCCTTTCACCCCTTTTCTTCCAGGAAAAGTCTCTCCTGCTTCCTAAGCCATGTGGCAAAAAGGAGCAACCCAAAGCCACATGGTCCTGACTCTCAGCCGAGCCACAGGGTCCTCACTCTGCCAAAGCCAAGTAGCCCCTCCTTGTCATGACTGCCAAGCCTGCTTGGGTTTAAATCCCAGTGCCAATCTTCCTCTGCAGCGCCATTTCTGACTCCTCCCACAATCAGTTACACCTGCCAGCATTCCTGTATTCTTCCAGCTTTACTGAGCTGCCATAATAAGTCTGGGCAGGCATGGACCCATGGCATGGAGACAATCATTTCCAAGCTCTCATGCAGGCACTAAAACCAGGGGGAATTGCCTTTTGGTTACATCTTGGGTGGAAGTCACTCCCATACCCCCCTGGCTCAAAGTGTGACCACAGCTATTTAACATATCTATGAAACCAGTTAAATGTTATAGATATGTTAAATGACCATGCCAGAGGTTAGCTGCAAAGCTGTTGCTGTACAACACAGCTCTGAGTGGCCCTGCTCCAGGTGTTCCATCCCCCAGCTCAGACTTGTGTGAGGTGAGGATATCTTATATGTATATTTTTTCCAATATTTCCTGGATACTCTGAATTCTGGACCCCATTACAAACCTCTATTTGAGCTCCCCCCTTGGCTGCACCCTGTTACAGAACTGGAAACATTTCAATTTCTAAAATCAATAGAATTTATTCTAGAAATTTATTTTTTATTTGTAGTCTTCTAGGCAATTAATAAAAAGTAAAACATTTCATTTAGATGTTTTATAAAAATATTTTTAATATAGTGGTGACAATGGCAATAGTAAATCTCATACTACTTGGGTACTGTGCTAAGATTCTTCTTGCACAGTATGTATAATTGAATTATCATGACAAGCAGCTGTCTCATGTTTTGAAAGGTGACTACTAGAACCTTTAATATTGTTCAGGATCAAATTTAAGTTACTTAATTTCAGTACAGTTCAGATGCACTTACATGAAAGTCATGCCTAAAGAAACAAAAAGACAAGAGATTTTACAGTTGACATATCCTGAAATGCCTATTATTTGTGCCCATTTTTGTTGTTATTTTAATTTTAGCCATTTATGCAGCACTTTGAGACCTCATGATTCTCTAAGGGTTTTTTATTAAAATCCATCTAGTGTTAACCTTTTACAATGGACAACTCTGCCGGCTTCAGCTGTCACTGCAGCAATGAGATGTGTATTAACCATGACTTTCAAGCCAGAAAGTTTCACATTTGTTTTGACAGCTTACAGTGAATTTTCTACCAAAGTCAATTTCTTACGGGAATATTATAAGTGAGTCTTTGCAAAGTAGAAAGTTTGGGGACCTTTTGATGTGAGAGCTTGCCTTCTCTGTATGGAATAGCACTGTGTTACTGACCAAAGCTGATGTCTAACAAATGACCTGCTTTTAAAGTCTAGCTGTTTTTCAATATGGTCTTTTTGAGGTTGTGACAGCCAAATATTGTAGAAAAGATAAACAGAATCTGTGTCTTGTAAAGCATAACCTGTGCCAACAATTTCCTTGTCGGTTCTTTTACTACAGGAAGTAAAATGCAGGCTAATAGAGACATGTAAAGAAACATGGCATGATGATGCCCATGGTAGAAAGCACATAAAGGAAACACAGAAACATTTGACTACATGAGGAGTGAAAGAGTGAATTGCGTCTGAGTGTGCGTGTGAGATATACAGACAAAAGTCCAAATGAAAAGCAGCAAAAGTTAGTTGCAACATTTTACATAAACAAAATGTTTCAAATCCATTACTATCAGATAATTTATTCGGTAAGTATTATGTGCCAAACATTGAGCAAAATATTTTTTTACATTTTATTAAGTTTTCATAACAACCCAATGAAGTAGGTGGTGTGGTTTATATTCTAGTCCCCACCCCAAAATCATCCATGGAAGCCCTAACCCCCAGCACATCAGAATGTGACCTCGTTTGGAAAGAGGGTCATTGCATGTATAATTAGATAAGATTAGTTTATTTAAGATTTGGTCAAGCTAGGGTAGGGTGGGACCCTAATCCAATTTGACTTTGTCTTAGTAAAAGAGGAAATTTGGATTCAGAGAGAAAAACAGGAGGAATGCCATGCCAAGAGTGGAGTTATGCTGCCAAGAAATGCCAAACCCTGCAGGAACCCATCAGAAGCTAGAACAGAGATCTGGACCAACCTCTCCCTCCACCCTCAGGAGGAATTGACCCTGCTGATGCCTTGATTTAGGACTTCTAGCCCCCAGAACTGTGAAACAATATTTCTGTGATTGATATTACCCAGACTGTAGCACTAGGTAATGACAATCCTAAAAAAATAACACAGTGGTTAATATAATTATCCCTATTTTGTAAATCAGTAAACTAATGCTTGGAAAGTTTAAATAATTTTTATGGCCATACCATTAGTACATGATTAAATGGGTATTAGAAGTAGTGGCTTTGACTAATGTTAGAAAAAGGAAAAGAATATCCCAGGTAGTGAGACAGACAGTGAAAAACTATGGAAACAAGAAGAGCAAGGC
The DNA here is from genome assembly GCA_004027735.1 of Carollia perspicillata. Classification (NCBI taxonomy): domain Eukaryota; kingdom Metazoa; phylum Chordata; class Mammalia; order Chiroptera; family Phyllostomidae; genus Carollia; species Carollia perspicillata. Next base: position 15,297 of record PVKM010021614.1, on the reverse strand, counting down.
ATTTTTTGGAACTGGAGGATGATTTCATTTGTTTATTAGGGTGAAAGGGTTGGAGAAGTGAGTAGAGAAGGGGAGGAAAGCAACGGGTCTACTTGAGACGACACTTGTAGGCAATATTCAGTATTGGATTACCCACCATTTCCCACTTGGCTGGCAGTGATTTTCTTGATATCACTTCATGTTCTGAGGAAGACTTCCAAAATGATTTTCTTGGTCCCATATTTAACAAGCTGATCTGGGTGCTATTAGGGGCCTTGTTCAGACAGTTCCTTGGCTAGTAAGTAACCTCTTGTTTATTTAGTGTACAATCCCAGTGTTCTCCCGTGCAGACATCAAATGGAGAGTAAGTCCAAATATTCAGTTACAATTCTTAGCCTTTGAATTCTTAATGGAACCCTCCAATTTCCTCCCTCATTTTGATATTACTGATATCTAGGTATAGACATTCTTGTCATTCAGCCTTCAGTACCTGCCTAATTAATCCCACCACTAACTAACTTTCCATTTTTTCTCCTTGTAACCTTTATACAGTCAGTCTGCAAAACATTGTTTGGCTGAGAACTTTTCAGCTTGTCTCACGCACAAATTGGTATCATTTTACATGCTTTGAAATCAATTACCCAAGGATATTTTTCTCTCTGAACAGCAGTGCAATGTTCCATTTCGGATCTAAGCATCTCTTTGTATGTTTCCCCATTTTTCATAAATTGCAACATGTACTTCATGTGTATATTATCTACCTAACAGAGTGGAATAGTAACAAAGAAAACCAGAAAGCACTCTGTATATATAAATAAAAACAAATAGTAGGTTGCAGCTAAATTATGTGTGAGAAAAAGTATTTAAAGTTAACCAAAGGAAATCAATAATCCTATAAGTAAAAAGACATAGGAAATAATAATTGGTTTTAGAAATTTACTGAATTGCCAAAACATTGAAAATATTTAACACAATTTGTGGTAGTCGAATCTTCATTCAAGTATATTTTAAGTTATTCAGAAGGTAGTTTATTTAAGGTAGATGCCAAATTCCTGGAAGTAGTATTTATTCACTCAATTCTTCAAACAAAGGCTAGTCGTACTATGTATTAGGTTCAGGGATATAGTAAGGAAAACAAATCTTACCAGCACAGATTGTAGAGTTTACCCAGGGAGCAGGTAACACACAAACTTATAAATAAGGTTATTACTGATCGACAAATTGTGATATGCTGAAAATGAACTTGGTGATAAAATGGTGAGCAACTGTAGATGTCTCTGTCTCTTCAGTTGCATGATGAGGGACAAAAAGAGTAAAACTGGCCTAAACATTCAAAGAGTTAGAAGGAAATAGTTTTAACCAATTTTCTCTTGCTGCTTAACACATCATTAGCATAAATTTAGTATCTTAATAAAACACCCATATATCAGCTCAAAGTTCTGTTGGTTAGAGGTCTGGTGTGCTCAACTACTTTCTCTGATTAGGTATCACAAGTTCTATGTCAAGGGGCTGGCTGGCTGGACTTTTATCTGGAGCCAGGAAGAATCTGCTTTCAAGTTCATTCAGGTTGTTGGCACAATACAGGTCCTGATGGATGTAGGTCTGAGGTCTCCTATTCTTTGCTGGAAAAGGCTTCAGCTACTCTCAGCTTCCAGAGGTCACCTGCATTCCCTCTGACGTAGCCCCTCCATGTCAACTTATCAACAGTATATTGAGTCCTACTAATGTTTCAGGTGTCCTTGACTTCTTCCATGCTTCCCCATGATAGAGAGAGCTCTCTGCTTTTACAAGCTCATGCGATGAGATACATCTGGATAGTCTCTGCTTTATAAAGTCAACTGTACCATATTGCATAATGTGGTCCCCAGAGTGTTATCATATTCATAGATTCTGTGGATTTGTAAGCTCGAAATATTTGGGGGCACTTTTATAATCATACATTGAACAAAAATTCTAGACACTAATGGCCACACCTAAAAACCTAGTTTGGTTTGCGTTTATGTTTTATTAAATTTGTCCGTTGCAATTCTGGAGAAAGGGAATTACAGTATGTTTGTGAAGTCATGCTATCAAAAGGGAAGAAACAGTGACACCTAGGATTTTGTGGTGCAGGCTGACTGTTTCTAGTTATAGAAGAAGAAATTTAAGGCCCCTGGGTAGCTGAGCAGTTGAATCTTCTTTGCACATAACATAAAAAAAGCCAACTTCAACATACTCTACTTTGGATATGTTGTCTGCTTGCCCATTTTCTGAGCTTTAGAAACAGAATCATATCTGCCTCATAGAACATGGGTTAATATATGTGTGTATGCCAATGTTGGGAGCTGCCCTGCCTGGTTTCAGGAGCTGTAAACCCCCCTTGGTCAAGGCTGAGTGAGGGACCTCCGGACCATAAGCCACTAAGGAGACAGAGCTTACCTCCCTGGAAGGAACGCCCCTTCTGCCCCTTTTTTCATAACTGGACTCCAATGCTTGATCAGTTAGCCAATGATGGGTAAAATTCCCCAAAGGGGGAATGACCTAAGACAGGCATGATCACATGGAGGCCCCAAGGAAGGACTTGGGGGGCTATGGAGAAAGGGGGTGCTGGACTCTCACCCCTCGGCTTTGATGAAGCCTGACTCCCCTGAGTCCTCCAGAAGTCTCTGATAATTCCTTGGCTACCTTGCCTCCTCTGCCTGACTTAAGCCTGAAACAATAACAGAGAATGGTGTAGCCCTGTGTTGGAAAGGGCAGGCTCCCCAGGTGATCAGGCCTGAGAAAAAATATGTAAATTCCTGTGAGGCCTGCTTTGCTAAGAATGCTCTTAGTTAAATGATAAAGACCTGAGCAAGAAACAGTTTACTTTCCAAAGTTTCATAGCCTTTTAGCTGACAGACCCTAAATCAGAATAAGCCTTAATAGTTCTTTGTATAATATCTATTGTCTGATCCCTACTGCCTGAGAATGATTAATAAGTTTTACCTGTATTCCTGTGCAAATTGAAATCCCAAAAAAACTTGTCCCAGAAAGGGTCAGCACTCCCCCCTTGAGGGAGTAGCCGTGCCATCCCCTTTCCCTCCACAGGACTTGGTAGTCCGTGTGAATTTGTCTCGTGTCTCACCCATGATGCCATAGGCACTGCGGGCGGGTGCTTGAGTCATGCCTCACATTATGCCTGACACAGTCTGTATTCCAGATGAAAAGTCCTTTCTTTTTTCCCCCTATGAACCCAAGGTTGCCTTAACAGTAGAAAAATAGAAAGAAACCACTGTTCTTTGTCCCTCTTTATAAGGCATTGTGTATGATTTAATGGTTTTACTATTAAATTTTACTTGAAGGTGCCCCGTGGCTGCTGTAGCTCCGTGGATTGAGTACAGGCCTGTGAACCCAAGAGTTGCTGGTTCAATTCCCAGTTAGGGCACATGCCTAGGTTGCGGGCCAGGTCCCCAGTGAGGGGCATGCAAAAGGCAACCACACATTGATGTTTCTCTCCTTCTCTTTCTCCTTCTCTTCCCCTGTCTCTGAAAAACAAATAAATAAAATCCTTAAAAAATAAAATTTATTTGAAGGTACAGCTTGGCAATTCCAGGTTGTATTTTATTTTTCTATGATGTTTTTTTCCAGTTAAAACATTCCAGGTTAAAGTTTATAATCTATCACATGGTCATGTGAATACCTCCAATCAAGAATTCTGCAGAGAAAACTCATTATGAAACCAGTTCCTTCAATGCTGGGTGGGAACTAGAGTGACAATTCATGTGGAATAAAATAGATAATGGTAAAACGCAATTTGTACATTGTTTTTCCTAAGCTTACTGCCATATTGGGACTAAAATAGTTAAAATGCAGTCACAAACCAGGAAACATATTTAACTATTTTGTACATGAAATGTGATTGTGTGCAGTTACTCATCTGAATTCATGCTGGAAGCTACTCTGTCCACAAGCACAGACATAGTGTGACTTTAGTTCCTATCACGGCAGTTCATCAGGGAGCCTTAACAACTGTCCAGACTAACCACAACCTCAGAACAGGAATTCTGGCTTTGGTGTCTTCCTCAACATATCACAAAGATGAAGACCGTTCCAGAACATTGCTTTTATGAGACATCATCCATATCTATCATGAAACAGACTGTATGCACTGAAAGCTCACCTTAACATAAAACATTAAAGCATCTTATTTATGTGTATTTGTCTTCATCAAATATTTTTACTTAATCCTAAAACTCTTCCACTTTCTCTCAGTAGGAACAGCCCTTGTAATAGTCTATAGAAATGGGAAATTGCCTGGTGAGAGAATGAAGACAGGAAAAATAAAATTTTGGAATTTATAAATTTGTAATTGTATATTTTATTTTTTATTTTTAATGTATTTTATTGATTGTGCTATTACAATTGTCCTGGTTTTTTCTCCCCTTTATTACTCTCTGCCCTGTACCTCCCCTGCCACCAGCATCCCCACCCCTTAGTTCACGTCCATAGGTCGTACATATCAGTTCTTTGGCTTCTCCATTTTCCATACTATTCTTAACCTCCCCCTGTCTATTTAGTACCTACCATTTATGCTTCTTATTCCCTGTACCTTTTCCCCCATTCTCCCCCCCACCACTGATAACCCTACATGTGATCTCCATTTCTGTGATTCTGTTTCTGTTTTAGTTGTTTGCTTAGTTTGTTTTTGTTTTTGTTTTAGGTTCAGTTGTTGGTAGTTGTGAGTTTGTTGTCATTTTGCTGTTCATATTCTAAAGCAAAATTGCAAATATTCTCAGCTTTCCTTAACTATGATCACCTTACGTAATCCTGGATTCTGAAGAAGTGGGAAGAAATGGAACAAGTTCTGTTCCTCGGCCCATAACATGTACAAGTAAATGCTGTGATTATGGAAAACAGTATGGACTTTCCTCAAAAAAATAAAAAATGGAACTGCCTATGATACAGCAATTTCACTTCTGGGGATTTATCTGAAGAAATCCAAAACACTAATTCAAAAGAATATATGCACCTCTATGTTCATTGCAATGTTATTTACTATAGCCAAGATATGGAAGTAGCCCAAGTGCCCATCAACAGAGTGGATAAAAAAAGCTGTGGTACATCTATACAATGGAATATAACTCAGCCAAAGAAAAGAATAAAGTCTTATCATTGTGACAGCATGGATGAACCTAGAGGATATTATAGTCAATGAAATAAGTCAGTCAGAGAAAAACAAGTAACATGTGATTTCACTTATATGAAAATCTAAAGAACAAAATAAGTGAACAAACAAAATTGAAGCAAACTCATAGACACAGAGAGCAGACTAGAGGTTGCCGGAGGGAAGGGGTTAGGAGTTGGAGGACTGGGAGAAAGAGGTGAAAAGATTAGAAAGTACAAATTGGCAATTACAAAATAGTCACAGGGGTGTAAAATAAAGGACAGAGAATATAGTAAATAAAACTTTGATAATTGTATATGGTGCCAGGTGGCTACTGGAAATATCGAGGGTAACACTACGTAAAGTATATGATTGTCTAACCACTAAGCTGTACACCTGAAACCAATTCAAGATAATCTTAAAACTAAACTGTAATTTAATTTTTTTAAATTAGAAAAATTTAAATGCTATGATAAGTCTATTATTTAAAAGGCTTGGTCCCGAATAGTGCAGATTTTTAAAAGCCACTGTAGAGGGAAAGTTTCCTTAAAAATGATAAGGATACTCTTAACACACAAATGAGCAGCAACCCAGTGATGTTACACTCTAACATTGGTCATGAGACTCCAATACCCAGGAGCAAATTATCTCAGGTAAGAATGAAATGAGCAGCCAGAGAAGCAGGGGGATCTAAGAAACTGAGACAACAGAAACCCTGATATCACCAAGGCAAAGTTAACTCTCCAGTTGTATTTGAATTTAGGTCTAGAGCAAGGAGACATGGAAACTTTTTAAAATATGAAAATGTGTTTATTCACAATCCTTGAGAAGTTACCATTCCTTCAAAAACTTCTTTATGAACAAAATGCCAAAAATCTTACAATAGTAGCTTATGCCACGCCAAAAATAAATATCTGATAAATTTCTACAAGTTAAAATATAACTAAATTCCTTATAATTGCCTATCAATTGCTACTTGATATGTCACCTTCCAACCCCTCTCACTCCCATCCCATCCCATCTCACCCACACCCACCTTCCTAGTCTTATCTTCAACTATTTTCCCTCTCACACAATCTCCTTCACTCTCACCTGGTGAGTTCTCACCCTACTGGTGTGGCCTGCTCTATTTTTCCCCACAGCATTGCATGGTTCACACTCTGATATAGTACATATTTAATTCTGTATTCGTTAACTATTCATCCAACTAAAACAATAATTCTGTAAGAACTGAGGTTTTTATTGTGGTCTGCAGCACTTAGAAGAGTACCTTGCTAGCAGTAGACCCTTAGTAATTATTTAGTGCATGACTTGATCATAAAAATGGTGACAGCCTAATCATTCCAAATTGACCTTCTCTCTCACTTATGCAGTAAACAGCTCCAGAAATTTTTCTAGAAAGAAAACTAGACTATACGGACCTCAACTATCTGTAGAATCAAGATTGCAGTTTCCTCAGCAAGGAAACTACCCAGAGAGCATCCCTGCCTTAGGCAGCCCTGCTACCCCTGGGGTGTCTTTCCAGGCCAGTAGCTTACCCACAGTCATATTCTAATAGATTTCTACCATGCTTGTATTACCTTTGGGCTATCATTCATAATGACATCATTTTAAAAAGTTTTGATAAAAATTATATACAGAAATTATTGTACATAATATTTATATTTTATGTTTATAAATTCCTGGTTGTAAACAATCCTCTGTGGAAACATCATGGAAAGTTCAAGTGCATGAGTATATGACCAAGAAATAAAATAGAATGAAATGGATTCTTCGTTCTATCACTATTAAACTATTATTTATTTGTTTCAGTCCTCTGTTGCAACCATGCAATATATCAATCCTGCTGACTATGGATGATTTATAGGTCCCACATAATACATACCTTAAAATTAATTATTATGAAGAGGGCTCAGTACACAGGATTTTATGTGCAGATTCAAAAGTGTTTAGTGTCTTATTTAGCTCTTTAAGGTTACAGGAACAAGGAGACCCTAGGTTACATTATAAAAGAAGGTAGAGAATATAGGCAGCATGAACATCAAATCATAGCTTCACAACTACTCTAGCTCTGAAATCCTGAAATACATAATAGATCAATAATGTAATATTATTTGAGACTTGGCTTAAAGGACTAGACTTGCTCAGAGATTGTATTTCCTATGGGAAAAAATATGATAGGGAGCACCCAGAGTTGGACAATGCTTCATGTCACACCTGTTCAGAGGTGTTTAGCTCCCCTTATTGTACATGATTGCATTTAGCTCAAACTCACATTATCATTTTGATAATCTGAAACCAGAGTAGTTGTACTTGATTGACTATATGATTAAGTATCCACAGAATGAAATATATTGCAATATCATATTAAAATTACTTCTTATGTTTCCTTTCTCAAAAGTAGCTGATAGGCATTTCATGATCTGCCCTGTAGCTCAAGAAAATCTTCAGTAACTTTGGGTGAGTAAGTACGATGAATGTGACTATCAGGCACTCATGAACGAAGGAAATGAGGAAAGGCTAACCGTCATGAAGGAACAAAATCGTCAAAACAGCATTGTTTCCTCTGGTCACTGTCAATTTTTCCTTTATTTCCATGTCTCTGGTTGTCTTTTGCTCACTTGTTTTCTGAGGGGAAAAGGGAGGGGATAATGGGGGGAAAAGGGGGAGGGTCAATTCAAGAAACATGTATAAGAGACCATGGACAAAGACAATGAGGGGATTGAATGTGGAAGGTGACGAGGTGGGTAAGGTAGGGGAGAGGAATGGGGGAAAATGGGGACAACTGTAATTGAACAACAATAAAAAGTAAACAACAACATTCTCTAAAAAGTTCTTACTTGATTTCCTTGCAGAGGGAACCATAATCATGTGTCCATATTCAGCTGAGGGTCTCTTCATTCTATCTTTTTATCTAGGACATTGCGTGGCTCTTGTTTACCTCATAACACTGTCAGAGAGATTTTTAAAAGAAGAGAAAAATTAATCTAAAATGATTGAGCCCACACTTTGTCATGATTCTCTCATGCAATATATGTCTATTGAGGGCCTCGTGCTTGCTCAGGTAGGGCAAATGCTCTCAGTATCCACATATAATAATGGAAAATGACTTTTTGGCCTAGCGCTGTGACTTTTCAAAGAGTTGTACCTTCTAAATATAGAGATGGAAAGGAGAATCTCCTTTTCTTAAAAAAAAAGTTTACCATGTTTTTTTGTTTTTTTGTTTTTGCATAAAAAATGGGCATACTGCCAGAAAGAGACTTAGGAGAATTCACCCTAAGACCACTCACTCAGAACAGAGAGATAGTCATCTCCCCAATTCCTTGAAAAAATACATCACTATTACAAAAGTATGCATCTGTTTTTTTTTTTTTTTTTCTTCTAGTCTAGTATTATACAGCAAAAGCTGACCAGTTTCGGGGTAATGAAACCATGTTCCACAGCATGCATATAGATATTGGTATGAATCTTCTGATTTACAGGCAACAATTCAGCATAAGTTTTTGCTCATAGCAATTAAGAATGATGAAGTCTAGGTCAGCCTTTGAACTACCGTTAAGTAAGAGAAGATGGGTGCCATTACCCTTCCATGGTTGAGCTATTGAAAAAGGAAAGCTGACCACTCCTATTCCTACACCGAGTTAGCTAAAATTGGTCAAGGTTGTTGTGCCTCAGTGACACTGAATTTGCAAGTTTAATCATAAATACACTCATATAACATAGCCAATGAAATGAGCACTATGGAAGGTTTAAAAAGCCCTAGACATGTAGGTTTAAATTTGGTAAATGGATAACAACCCCCAAATTCATCCTCTTCCAATATATTGCAAAAACACCACCAAATACACTTAATAAGAAGAAAATACAAAACACCACAAACAGATAAAGAATATCAAGAGATAGTATAGCAATTATAAAAATAGTCATGGGAATGTAAAGCATAAGAAATATAGTCAGTACTATCGTACCAACTACGTATGGTGTCAGTTGGACACTAGTCTTAATTGAGTTGATCGCTTTGTAAGTCATAAAAATAATAAAATTAAAAAAATAAATATTTAATTGAAAAAGACAGCATGGCAGAATCTTGGCATAATTGCAGGCAATATGTAAGAGAGGTAGAATTAGAATGTGAAAAGTTGATGTAACCTTCAACCTTTCTCTGGCCAAGCTGCATGAAACACAAACCATTTTTAAAAAACAGACATCCTTCAGTTTAGAATTTGCCATGGATTTTTCACTTTCAGTACATATTCCTCATCACCAAAACACTTCTTTATTTGAACTTGAGTGAGTTTTGGTACTTTACAACCCCAATTCATAACTACAGCATATTCTTGCTCTGTTTTTACTGTCTTTAATAGCTCTCACCTAATGGTATAAAAATGTGAGTTTCCTAAGCCTGTGTGTTATGTGTGCACAATTGCACACAGCACTCACAGCGGCGACGCTGCAGGAGCAGCTCTAACGGCCTGCCCTGATTAGCCCTGGGCTTCCACAGTTCAGAGAGAAGAAATCTGGCCAGTCCACCAAGGTAAACTTGTGGGGGAGAATCGAATGCATGGCAAAGCCCTCTCACCCATCTTTTTCACTTGTCAGGCAGTTTTTCATTCTTCATGACCCACCTCAGGTGTCACGTTTTCTGGGCAGGCTGCTCTGACAGCCTCTCAGACACCCCACCCCACAAACACCTGAATTATGGTAGCTGCCCTGTGTTTGCACCATAAAAATCACAATGGTCGTATCAAGATCAATAGCTAACAATTTTGAGTGCTTAACATGTGCCAAGCAGTGTACTAAGTGCTTTACCCATGTTGCCTCACTTAGTCTTTATCCAAACTCCATGAAGTGAGATTATTTCACAGATGAGAAAAGTCAGGTTTCAAGCACTGTACTCAGCACCTTACATTTATTGCTCCATTTTATCATCATGGTGATAGTTTGGAGCTACTGTGATCCCTACTTTAATGACGAGAAAATGAATGTTCATAGGACTTAATTGTCTAATTCCTTGCTTCATCTCCATTATATCTATTACAGAATGCATTCAAATGGAAATGATCAGTTTATGTGTCCATCTCCCTGGTGACACCATAAGTTCAAGGATATGGGCTGTACCTTGTTCAGTTTTGAATTCCAAATTATGTGCTCAATAAATATCCACTTGTAAATGCAGGCACTTCCTTGATGTTAGCCCTAAGAGCTTTACATTTTAAATGTGTTTAAGCAAACAAACTAACACAACCATTCTTCCTCTAGTGTTTCTATTTTGTTACCACGCTGCTGTCTTCCCTGCAAATGATCCCCAGGGGATTCTCTTCCGGTGGGTCCAGCCAAAGTCAGGGTTGACTGCTGTTGATGCCCCTGCAGGTCTTGGAGCAGAAACTCCGCTCTTCTGGAGCTCGATGCATCCATCTTTGTTGCTCCAACACCCCTGAAAGACTCTGAAACCATGGCCATTAATACTGGTTGTCCCCAACAATCCATGAGTTCTGCCCTGCTGCAGGTTAAGCTGTGATACTGGGGAAGTAGCAAAAGCTTGTGCTACTGACCATTCTAAACCTGCCTCTGGGAGGCCAGAGGAAGCTCACCCCATGCAGTGGACCTCTGCAAGCTTCAAGAACCTTGGCCTCAAGCCCTCTCCTCTAACAACACAGAGAGAAAAGGAATTCCGAAAGCATGCCTCCAGTATCTTCAGATTAGTACCTGCATTTGCAGCATGGTGAAGAGCGAGACCATCATCTCTCTTCCAGGCAAATAAGTGTGTGATGAACACTGACCCCAAAGAGGAATCAAACAATATTAATATAATTTCAAATTCTTCCATTTTATCACCACTCATCTTGTCACAGTCATATAACAGTGGTGGAGGTGAAGGGAAAATGACCATACCTAAAAGTGTATAATGAAAGTTAATGTGAAGAACGTGTTGACAGACTACTAACTACATGGTTGTCATGAAGCAAAGCCCCTTTCCTGTAAAGCACAGTGTGGGTGATAAACCACCAGGGCACTCCCATGCTGGGAGTGATTAAATTTTGTCACTGGTGCCAGGCAGCATTAATCCTACTGCTTCAGTGGCAGAAAACACGTCATCAAACTGTCGGTGTGTCACTGAATTTTTCTGAAGTGCTTTTCCTTTCAATCTCGATTGGACATCTAAATCTTTTTTCTACATGATAAACAAAAATGAATGGATGAAAAATGGCTTTAAATCTCTTTCCGGTAACCATGAGCATTTTAATCTTATGAATGAAGCTAGGCCTCTCATGCACTCAGAGTCTATAGGGACTGACTTATAAATTAAGTGGTAATGCATTGATCTTTGCTCATTACTTTTTCGATAAATCTCTTTTGGTGAGTTATCTGCACACTAACCTCAGAGAGGCACCTTTTTCATGTCTGAAGTCTGGCTCTCTCCACAGTGCAGCAGTCAACAACGCCCCTGTGTAATAGATTACTGTGGCCCTTTCTGTCTTTCCAACAAATAATCCTAAAACCCCTTCACACATCTGTCTGATTATTTCTAGGTCACCTGTAGATATTTTCAACAACATCAAAAAACTAAGATATATTTTATATACATATTTAGTCAATGTATTTTTACATTATAATAGACCTTGGATTTAAACAATTCACATCCTTTCCACAATTTGTATTTTTATATTTTCAGCCAAGTCATTTTATTTTCGAAGTAAATTGTGTAGGGGTCTGCTAAACAGATTTAAAATTCAGGGCACTACTGCTTTATAATTATACAAATAAAAGATTGAAGGAGATAGGTGTTCAAATCGAGGCTAGGAAGTGCTAGGAGTGAAATCTTCCTTCTTTCTATCATTCGGGAAGGAGAAGGGGAACTTTGTGGTTTTGGTTTTTCTTTGTTTGTTTCTTTTCTTTCTTTTAAAAAAATTTGCATTAGGTTGCTCTGGTATGACATTTGACATGAACACAAAGCTAGCTGTTCATCTTGTCTTCCAGCAAATGAATGGAGTATAGCATTTCTCAGTAAAATCCTTTATAATAATGGTTTGTTTTTTATTCCCAAATGTATAACTTTTGCCCAGTGGTCTTATCCCTTGCTGTAGGGACTTTATTTTGCATTCATGCAGACTATGTTACAAATTTGTTTTACCTAATGAACTAACGTTATTGCTTTTTTTTAAGGATTGAAAGGATAGTCATAATATTATAGGTGGCTTAATGTCCTTGTGTTACTTTTTCATTCAAAGATTCTAACAGAGTCTGTCTCACCACCAAGCCCAGTGTGGTTCATGTGACTCTGAATCAATAATTTTAGGAAGATAGATAAGGGGAGCATAAAGTTAATGCCAGTACAGAATATACTCAGCAACACCTCCAACGAGAGTCGGCAGCTTGAAGAATGACATCTGTTTTCTCTCCTTCCCTTCTCTACATTACTCATCCGGCACACACAGCAGACATTGCTTAGCAAATGAAAAAGTGATAAAAAATATGTAAGAATGGGAATTAAAAATAAAAAAAATCACAAAATTTAAAGTAGGTTATAAATATTCTTGTTATAAACTGAGGCCATCTCAGGTTGACATAAAATTATAATGAAAGAAACCAGGAACCTTGGAATTTTCATTTTACTTTGATGGATGTGCATTTATTCAATATCATAGATCATCTAAGTGAGAAAGCCTGAGACATGTGATTTAGTGCATTTTCCAGGTTTGGGGAAAGAAATAAGGGAGTAGGGAGAGTCACTTAGTTGCATATAGTATATTAGAGGTAGGTACTGGAGTTTGGGGCAAAAATTCTACTTAATGTAATATTAATTTGCTTTTTAATCTCATATATTTGTCACCCTTATGAAACTTACCAAGGGAAAGGTGACCACAGTCTGAGAGAAAAAAAGGGATATTGGCCCCCAGTGCTTAGAGCTGAGATTCTTTAGGCCACATTTCCAGGGACAGAAAAAGACAAATGGACCATTTATATCCATTCATTCAGTCTACAATGACTCGTTGGGGCCCACTCTGATGGGAGTGGGAGACTGATTTAGGCACTGAAGATACATCAAGAATCAGAAGGAGACATGGTCTCTGCTCTTTTGTGCTGCTCTTCACCAACCTTTTCCTAAACGGAAACTCCAATTGCTTTCACCTAACCATACCACTCTTACCATATCCCTCACCCTTAAACAGGATGTCAAGTTTGGAATGAAAAGTAAAGAAAAAAATTCAAAGGATTTCTTCAACACCTACTAGAGCTTACTTCTAAATGATTAAGAGGAAAAAGAGCAAAGATAGGGTCACTGCAAGGAGCCAGGCATAGTATTAACAATGGCAAATGCAAAGAGGTTAAGCTCTTTTTCTAAATGTCAATAACTACAAGTTGGGTAAAAATATGAAATTAAACCAGATGCTATCTATTTAGTATCATAAAAATCCAGAGACAGAGATTGCCAAAGAAATACTAAATGAAAGAATAAATGAAATCATTAATTTCAAATAAAGTTGAGTTCAAACAAAATGCATATTTGAGAAAGTATCATCAATATATTAACAAAAAGAACCATACAAAAAGTAAATTCATGAATAACATTGCATATTTTTAACATAAATAAAAGAAAAATTGATGGAAATGCCAAAGGCAATGGACAACAATACTATTTTATTAGGTACTTTCACCATATGTTACTCAGTCATTGTAACATCTACCTAGTCACTTAGGAAATATATCACCAAAACACACTTTATAGAAGACCTGCGTTAGGCATTGGTGATGAGCAAATCAGTAATGGCCCCTGTCCTGTGGAGTTTAGAGCTTAGTGGTTGAGACATGCACTAAGTAATAAATAAAAAAGAAAAAAATCAGGGCAAATTGAGAAATGGGCAAGAACAGGATATGAGAGACAGTATGAGACAGGGGGACAGAAATGGCCTCTCTGGAGAAGTAAAATTTAAGAGGGACCTGAAGGGCGAATATGAATCATACAGGTGAAGAGCCAAGGAACAATCCTTCCAGGCACAAGAGCATCATGAGAAAAGCCTAGAAGAGATCATGTGGCTAGACTGCAGTAGAGTCAAAAAGTGAGATTAGAGTATTAAATGGGGATCAGATCATGAATGCCTTATGAGGCACTGGGAAGAAGTTAAAATTTTAATTCTAGTGCAACATGAAGCCATTAAAAGGTTGAGCAGGTAGTTGAGTTTATACACTATATATTTTAGTATCATGCTGGGTACCACATGTGGAATGGGCAAAAGCAAAGCAAAGCTGAAGTTAAGGGTACTACATGAGACTTACTCATTAGTCTAGGTGAGAGACATGAGCTAATAGGCACAGTTTACAATTTAATGTGAAATTCACACGAGCTAGTGATATTTCAGATGTACCAAGTAAGGGGGAAAAACACATTCACATCATCTTTTTGAGCAGTGAGGTAGGTGGTGATGCAACTAGTGAAATGGGAATTATTGGGATAGAAACATGTTGAAGTTAATCAAGAATTCACTTTTGTACATATTAATTTTGTGATACCTGACAAATAGAGAACTAAAATACAGATCCAAACATAAGGGTGAGGTATAATATAGTGACTAAATGTTTATGTCATCAGGATTTATTTGGTATTTAAAACCATGGAAATTGATTACTTAAGAGAGAATAGACATAACACAAGAAGATAATCCAGAATGGAGACTGAGCAGCTCCAACTTTTAAAACTCTGCAAGGGAGACTGAGAAAGATGACCAAGAAGATGAAAGCTGAGAAGCAAGAACATTCCGAGGAGAGATGATCAACTCTGTAGAATGTTTATGAGAAGTCAAATAAATCCATAATTGTGAAGTACTCAGTTGTCATAGGAAGACTTAAAAATAGATGCTGTGGATGGTTGCTAAGGATGAGACTGCCCTCAGTGGGCCAAAAATTCTGATGCCCCCCTTAAAGAAAGAAGGCATATGAGGTTAAGTTGAAAGAGGATAAACTAAAATTTGAAACTTGCATGAAAATGAACAACTACAAATAGTAAAGGAGTCTTCTAGAGTTCTCCAAGCTCAGATGTAATGAAAAACAGAGGTAGTTCTTAAAGCAACCTAAAATCTAACTCTAAGTTTGATTATATTAATACAACTGTTTAAGAATCCATCTCCCACCCCTACCTTGTTCCAAAAAGCAGGAAGAAGCAGAGGCATCTATGCCTTAGATAACAATAGTAAGTATAA
>PVKM010021613.1:0-22432 GCA_004027735.1 Carollia perspicillata | reverse complement strand
TTTTCAAACCAAAGATGCATTCAGTCAAGGTTCAGTATGTGGAGCAGAAGCAGCCTGAGTCACGGATGAGGGATTCGCTGTACGAGTCAAAGCTCACACAATGTGGGAGACGTTGAGCACAGAGCCCAGACGAGGGCAAACACCTCCTGTGGGGGCAGATATTTGGAAGCTACCTGATAACTGAGACATGAAAGGGGATCTCCTATTGATCTTAACCAGTGATGAACAAGAGGAGAAAACCATGTGACATGCCCAGAATTGACATGATGCTTTTATTTTCAGAGCCAACAGAAATGATTGAACTTTATATGTAATATAAATATTGCCTGGTTGCACACAGACTTAAAGATGTTCCTTTCACTTTCAAAGCCATATTACCAGTATTCTGAGATCTCCTACCTTCTTGATTAGAAATCTTATATTTCTCTATTTTCTTTATTTACGTCAATTCCTCTATCTAACCTTCCTTTGGTGAGAGGTGTTCTCATGGCCTATGGTCTGGAATCTGCTCCACTGTCCGGTGACTACTGTCCTCATTCTGCTACACATGGTTCAGTGACCACACCACTCCAGTTTCCTCCATGCTTCTCCCTTCTGCCATCAAGGGAAATCCTTCTTTCTCACAAGTAAGTCCTTGCAGAGGGCCTCCTCAAGAATAGTGGCTGAGCCTCTGGTAACTCAGCTCTTTCCTCTGCAGCAGAGTCTCTATTCCAAAGGACACATTTTCCAGGGGAGATGGGCTCAGTCAGACACAACCTAACTGTAAACCTGGAAGCCCTGTGCCCTCAGAGCCACAGCCCAGAGATCATCCCCCAAGAGCCCTCACCTCTCAATCCAGGCCCAGTATTTGGCTGATTTCACGACTGCAGAGGACATTCAAAATCTCCCTCACAGACTTAAGACAGTTCGCTCTCCCTGCAAAATGCAGCCAATATTTGTTCTATATCCAATTGTTTCCTTCAACACCATAGTTCTTACTCTGTTTTCCACCTCAGTTTCAAGCAGCATGGCATCAGACATCAGAAGTAAACACCTCCACAGAATTTCCTGGAACATTCCTTTCTTTCCCCTACCCCCCTGGGACTGGTATGCTTACTCCTGTGGCAGCCTCTCCCAGGATCCAGGTCCTTTCTCTTGCCTCCCAGCATGAGGTGAACAGGCTATCATAACGCATAAACATGATTAGGCTGTGTTTGGGGGGGGTCTTGCTACCCTAGAAGAACACACAGAACACTTGTACATTAAACTGAAAACAGAATAACCCCAAACAGGAGATTGCCTAGTCTCTTACAAAGGGAGCAATTATGATGACCAGTAAAATCAGCCTGGACTCAGGAACATTACAGACTCTAACAAAACCGATACCATCCACCTCTGAAGTTCCTCCCAGGTCAAAGGAAAGGAGGACCTTTCCTTTGCCAGACCAAGGGGGACCCACAGAGCCAGGGAGTGGTTCTGTCAAAGTCACTAACACGACTGTAGTTTTGCTCATCACACCCCTCATGCTTTCTCCCATGTGCAAGTTTCTACTGAAGAGCACACACAGCGTGATGGAGAGTGAGATCACCTCATTCTCCAAATGACCAAATGAGACTGCCAGGCAAATAGTGGGCCCTCAGCATATGGTCATTCATTCATAAACATCACTTCCTTTGCCCTGTGATATCATAATCAGTGTCTGGTAGGAGCTTACTATGAAATAAGATTTGTGCTAAGTCTATTCCTTAGCCACATATCACAAATAGCCCAACTGAGGCTGAGTTATCCAGTCACATTGCTAACAAGAAACAGAGTCAGAATGTTTAAGCCAGAAAGAAACTTCTAGAGACAGTGTTTTAACCCCTTCATATACACCCCAACATTTCCCCCAACATTTTATTAGAAACAGGTTCCCCCCAATATTTTATTAGAAAAATTTCCAATCACATGAAAAAGCTGAAAAAGTAAACATCCACATAGCACCCAGATTCTACCACTGCTAATGTTTCACTAAGTTTGCTTTATCACATCTCTCTCCATTCATCACAGCCCGCCTTTTTTTTTCATGCATTTCAAAGTCATCATTACTCTTAAATGTTTCAACACACAACTCAGTAGCTAAAGTCTGATATTTGTTTACAGTTCCTTTTTGGAGATAGATAAAATTTACACACACTGATTGACCAAATCTGAAGTGTGTCGTTCAATAGGCTTTGACAAACACACACAGTGTCCAGCACAAATAACAACCTTTTCATTACAAAATCCTAGGCATGTAACACTATAACACACCAATATCACACTGAAGTACACCATATGGCATTTTAGGTGAAATGTTCAAAATAAAACAATAAATTATTATACCCGTATTATCACCCTACCAACCATACTCAAGCAGGCCTTACTTCTGCCAGACCCTGTATATCTGTATGATTCAAATCCCAATCAAGAAACACATTATCGTTTCTGACAACACATAACAGTGTCCTTAGTACAAAATATGTAAAGAGACAAACATTGTCAATAGAGATCTATAGCCTCTTACCTGAATTTTCACTGAAACTAAACATAACAAATATTCAATGTGTACGCCTAAGCACAAAGATCAACACCTAATAGCTGGCCTACAGCAGGCACCCACCAGGTCTACAAGTATTCAACAGTATCTACAAAGGAATCAGCTTCTCCCCCACCAACTCTCAGTCAAAATCCTGTTTGAAGTATTCCTGAGTTAGTCAATGATACGTAAAGTACTAATTTCAAAAGGGATTTTTTTATCATGAACAAATGTAACTTTTTGAAAATAATAATTTTTAAACATGAACTTTTACAGCAGTGATGTTTTGTAAGTTCAGGGGAAACTATTGATGATAACTGTACCAAAGGTATTTCCTTGCACATGTCTGTCCTGTAAATTTGGTATGACTATTCCATGTTGAACAGGGAGTAAATTCTCCTGGGGGTATCCTGCAACCTCCAGAAAAAGCAGGACGATGCTTGGAGCCTGGGTCTGACTCAAGTGATAGAGTGATGAAAATGACGATCTTTAACCCAAGGCTCTTCTACGCTGTCAGCATCATTGTTACTTTTCTGACACTTAACATTGTGGGACTCCAGATTTTTGATAACCCTGCAAGATTTTTGAAAGAAAACCACCCGAAAGTATTTAGAAGATAAAAGCCAAAACACATCTATGTTACCAACTGTAGTATGTTACTCTCTTGAAAACTTTAGAAAACACAGACATAAATGCCTTTAAAAAGGTTGAAATGATATAAAGCCCACATCAACAGTAGTTACCTATGGGGTATTAGGGTTGAAGTGATTTTTAATTTCTTCTTTATTGGTTTGTACTTCTTACAGTGACTGCTTATGTCATTTATAATCAGGGGAAAGCCACTTTATAATTTAAATAAAACATGTTTATTTGACTTGGTAAGAGCAGTAACAGTATTATTACTAAGTGGGAGAAAAAATCTTGCAGTAATAAAAAATATATACCATTAAATGTATGTGCATGTATACATATATAATGTATATACTAAGGACAAATTAAGAATAAAAACAAAGTATTAACTGATTATTTGGAGAGGAGTAGAGTATGGGTAACTTTTTCTTCTTTTTTATTGCAAATTTGCTACAAAGATCATGTATTACTTTTGTCAATAGTGGGGCAGGGGAATAAGCAGCTATTTCTAAAATGAGCTTATTATGCATTAGACTGTATCGGTGCCTGACATGCACACAGAACACAGCCACTGGGATCTACTCGGCTCACCACCACCCACCAGTTCATAGATTGTGTGACTCAGAATGGAGGGCAGGGCCAAAACCTGCCCCCTGTCAGTTCAGCAGCTGATTGTCCAGTTCAAAGCCAGCTATGGTGTTCAGACCTGGAAGCACATCCATCCGCATTTGCCAGAATTGGCTATGGGTAGGCTGAACATTCGTCCCTGTGAGACTCAGGACACTGTGCCTCAAGTCATGTTTCCTTAAGGGTGACTCAAAGCGGTGAAGCACCCTCTCGAGGTATCCCTGAGCAGCTCCAACGAGAAATTAGTAACATCTCCTTTCTATGTACACAAACATACCCTCTTAAGCGCCTCCTAAAGAAGAAAAGATAATGGAAATGATTCAAGTGCAGTGGGCAAATTCAGGAGCCATGGGTGTGGCCGCTGAGGACTAGTACTCAGGCTCTGCCCCTTAACAGTCAGCTGAGTGACCATGACCAGAAAACAGAGCCTCGATTTTCTCATCTATAAAATAAAGCTGATAAAAACAGTGCCTACCTTTCACACTCACTCTAAGCATTTTATGAGAAGAAAAAGTAAAGTACTTAACACAACACCTGGCTTATACTTACTTATACTGGTTTATACTTAAACTTGCATGATAATTTTATAAAGTAAATGGTAGATGATGATAATGATGAATACTCTGTCCACTGGGGAGGCTAATTTTTATGATGAATAATAAAATCTAATACTCACTATTACATTAGCATTAAGAATACATCAACTACCCATCTTATATTTTTTCCATTCATTCAGAAATGATGAAATGTGCTCATGGTTGGACGAGTACATGTGAATTCACATGATGATAAACATGGTCAGGTGCCTTCCAGAGCAGCCCAAATCTACAGATATGCAGCACCGCCCTGCCACACCCAGATGGATTCCCACTTTTGTAAGTAAACTGGGTATCTCCAGATCGTGGATAGGAGCCCCTGCCATGAACGCACACGCTTTCATTTACATTTGAGCAGTTTGTTTATTTCCAAGGCTTGCATGTGTCTTTATTTTTGTATGCCCCCCCCCCCCTTGGTATTTGTGGTTGTTTTGTAGCACAAATGGCCCTGGCCCATCCCACAGGATTCCTGACAGGTGTCCTTTGACTCCATCTGGAGCTGCTCAACATCAGGATTCATTGGCAAACTGAACACATGCCCCCCGCTGCTACACTGGTGCTGGGAAGGCCCTGCGCCGAGGCAGGCTGCAGGGGAGGGAAAATAAGTTGGGAAACAAGCTAGACTCTGAGCTTAGCTTGTGTTTGTACATCACTGGTACAAACACATGGTTATCTGTCCTTTAGTACCATTGCCACTATTGCTGTCATTATCACTATGGTGGGTGTAATTGTTGTTATGTCTTAAAGACCCCACATATTTAGCACTGACTACCCACTAAGAACTGCTCAAAGGACTTCACACACCTCATTTAATCTTCACATCGGTCCTCTGCAGGAGATACGATTCCTAGCGATCAGGACACTGAAACTCAAAAGAAATAAAGTCCCTTGTCCAAGGTCACCCAGTTGTAAATTACAGAGCACAGGATCCAGCCAGAGCTGAAGCTCCACAATGGCACCTGAGCATGACCATTCATTACCCTATCCTCTTCGAGTCTGCATGTGTCCTTCAAGTCTGGGGCAGTGGAAGAGGTTGGGTGGTAGGTCAGGTGACAGTAGTCAGAGAGAAGGCAAGCCAGCAGGATTCCTGATGATGACTTCTGGGCTCTGCCAGTTAAAATGAAGAAAAGATGATGACCTGGTTATAGCAACAACAGCAAACACCCTGTTTTGAGCTGCATAAAAGGGCACGCCCAGGTAGCTCACAAGGAATAGCAGCTTCAAGGACAATTCCTTTTACTGTCTATACAACCATCTTTGTGATTTAATATACTGACCATCCTGTAATAAAACCAAGTTCACAGTATCAGTGTATTCTCTCAGTACCCTTATCATACACATGAAAAAAGACAGCAGTCCAAACTGGTGGGTGCAAATGTCAGAGAGCGATTCTACAGAGTCAGAGGCAGTACTGGCCCCACCTCCTCTGCAGCACTGCAGACAGGGATGTGGGCCCCACGGGGATTCAAGCATCAGGGTTCGTAGATTTAAATTCTGGTTCAATTATTTTACTTGCTGTGTAAAGTTTTAAAAGTCACATAAACTCTCAAAACTTCACGTATATCTAATCTAGAAAATGGAAAGGATAATAGCAGGTATCTCACAGGTTACTGGGGAGTTTGGGGTGCAGTCCATGTAAAGACCGAGCAATGCCTGGCGAAACGGCAGGTGACTAATGAACATGGAGTTTTATGGGTTTATGTCTCATACCCTCTGATATGACCCCAAACAGTACTTACTCTAATCCAATGACCTTCACATTTCTGTCTGACAAATGCTACCACTGTTTGAGTCCCTGCTACATGACAAGCAAGTTTTGAGTAACTTAACAGCTATTATCACTAATCCTCCCAATAGTCCTGTAATTGAGAAATTGTCCCCAGTTCATAGCTGAAGATACTAGATTTCAAAGGACAATTTGAGGGGGGACCCCCCAAAACATGGAATTTATCTATAAAATATTTGCATTTATTCACATTTAAACTTCAGTCACCTTCAAAGTACTCTCCACTGGATGTAGTACACCTACTGAGATGTTTTTTCTACTGCTGAAAACAGTTTTTGAACTTGTCAATATTGATGCCTTTTAGTACTTCTGTTTTTTGTTTCACCTTTTCTACATAGGCAAAATGTCTCCTTTGAGGACTTTTTTCATCCAGGGAAACAAAAGAAAGTCACTTGGGGCAATGCCAGGTGAATAGGGAGGGTGATGCACAGGTGTCATACTGTTTTTGGTCAAAAGCTGCTGAACACTCAGTGCAGTATGGGCAGGTGCACTCATAAGTCACTCATGAAATGGGCAAACACGTTGAAAAGAGTCTTGAAAAAAAATTCGGTGAAGCCCAACACAGCCTCTCACAACAACGCCAGCTGGTGCACTGATACAGATGGGTTCCTAGAACACTGGCCTAGCAGAGGAAGCCTGTACTACAAGGCGCCCACCTTCCAGAAGACAATTCCAGTTTTGGAGGGAGGGGTTTCCCCTCATAAGTGACTTGTTGAGGTGTGTGTCCTCCAGCCCAGTCCTTTTCTATTACACCTCCATCCTAACCAAGAGGGGTGTGAATATTCTATCTTGCTACCCAGGGTGGCAGCTCATCTGCTAGAGGCTGATAATCTCCCATCTCAGGAACTGGCTCAGGAAGAGGCGGCAGAAATCAGCTTCGATGACCAGCCTGGCACCAGTCCCTGCCAGAAAGACAACCTTGTTCACCACACACATTGGTCACAGTCACTGCAGCAGGGAACAGTCCTGTGTCAATGTGTTTGGAGACCTAGGGAGGCTTTGCTGCTAAGAGCACACCTGTAGTCTTAAAAATACATTTAAGGTTTGGAGTTTGACCAGCAATTATTATCATTTTAATTACAACTTTAAAATTTTAACGTTCACTTTCCAGGAGGCTTTGACTAATGTTCAAACACCTGAAGTTGAACACACTAAATTCCCCTTCAGCAATCAGTATGACTTACAAATTTATTTAATATTTTATTTTTAATATATTTTATTAATTATGCTACTAGTAGTTGTCCCATTTTTTCCCTCCCCTTTATCCTCCTCTGCCCTGCACACCCCCCCCACCAGCATTCCCTCCACACTTAGTTCATGTCTATGGGTTGTACATGTAAGTTCTTTGGCTTCTCCATTTCCCATACTACTCTTAACCTCCCCCTGTCTATTTCGTACCTACCATTTAGGCTTCTTATTCCCTGTACCTTTTTCTCTATTCTCCCTTGGCCCACTCCCCACTGATAACCCTCCATGTGATCTGTACTTCTGTGAATCAGTTCCTGTTACAGCTGTTTGCTTAGTTCATTTTTGTTTTTGTAGGTTCGGTTGTTGATAGTTCAGTTTGTTGTCATTTTACTGTTTGTACTTTTGATCTTCTTCTTTTTCTTAGATAAGTTCTTTTAACATTTGGATAATAAGGGCTTGGTGATGATGAACTCTTTGAACTTGACCTTATCTGGGAAGCACTTGATCTGCCGCTCCATTCTAAATGAGAACTTTGCTGGATAGAGTAATCTTGAATGTAGGCCCTTGCCTTTCATGACTTTGAATACTTCTTTACAGCCCCTTCTTACCTGTAAGGTTTCTTCTGAGAAATCAACTGATAGTCTTATCAGAACTCCTTTGCAGATAACTGTCTCCTTTTCTCGTGCTGCTTTTAAGATTCTTTCCTCTTTAATCTTAGATAATGTAATTATGATGTGCCTTGGTGTGTGCTTCCTTGGGTACAATTTCTTTGGGACTCTCAGAGCTTCCTGGACTTCCTGGAAATCTATTTCTTTTGCCAGATTAGGGAAGTTCTCCTTCATTATTTTTTCAAATAAGGTTTCAATTTCTTGCTCTTCTTCTCCATCTGGCACCCCTATGATTCAGATGTTGGAACATTTAAAGTTGTCCCAGAAGTTCCTAAGCCTCTTCTTGTCTTTTTTGAATTCTTGTTTCTTCATTCTTTTCTGGTTGAATGTTTATTTCTTCCTTCTGCTCCAAACCACTGATCTGAGTACCAGTTTCCTTTCCTTCACTGTTGGTTCCCTGTATATTTTCCTTTATTTCACTTTTCACAGTCTTCACTTTTTGTTTTTTAATTTGTTGTTGTCCTTCTTTTGGTTGTACAAGAAGGCAAAGTATATCTACCTATGCCTCCACCTTGTCTAGAAGTCTAGTTTTTCTTAAAACATTAAATTGAATTTATAAATTGAATATATCCATTTTCTTTTCTTGTGTACTTCAACTGTCTAACCCAATAAGCAAAGCCTTCTCAAGTACTAAATTACACCAATAAAAGATTCAGTGAACTTTAAAAGCATTACAACATTGTTAATATTGTTGTAATATAAAACATAACTTTATATTTCAACATAAAAATTACAATAGTCATGTAAATTACACAATTGAAAACATATAAAATGGAATCAGTATGTACTGTTACTTAAAAAAAATTCTCAAACATTACAAATACATCAACTAAAATATATACAGAAAATTAATAATTAATTAGGAATAATCATATGGGTTTCAGAAATTTCATCATCTGTTTATTAAGTCCTGAATCTAAATGGGGTTAAAGTAACCCAGCAACTAAGACAATGCTTTTCAAATCCTATGTCATAGATGTGGTCACAACTCCAAGGAATTGAGGTCACCCTCTCAGCCAGTATAGGAGTGGTTTTTCATGTGTCGTTGACACACAGGTTGGAACAGTTTTTAGAAGTTGTGGAAATAAATGGAGACAACCCCCCAGAGTCATTCTTTTAAACTTCCACACATCCTGTCACTTGGTCTAGAGATAAAATTCAGCACTCTCTGCACCTCTATAAATTTGGTAAGGCCTCCTTTACATACCTCTCTACTGCCTCATAGAATTTAGAATTATTTTTGTTTCCCTCTTGTATGGTAGTGCTAGTATTAGCTAGAACTAGGTTAGATGTGGAGGGACCAAAAGTTTTTTTTTAAGATGGTGTTTATTTATTTTTAGAGAGAGGGGAAGGGAGGGAGAAAGAGAGGAAGAGAAACATCACATGTGGTTGCCTCTCTCGCACCTCCTACTGGGGCCTAGCCTGCAACCTAGGACTGGGAATTGAACTGGCCACCCTTTGGTTTGCAGGCAGGCACTCAATCCACTGAGCCACACCATCCAGGACAGGACCAAAAGTTTTAAATAATAATTTTAAAACTTCAAGTAATACAGAAGTTTACTTTTCTCTCACAAAATGTCCTGAGATGCATTAAGAACTAATGTCGTGATTCCACAAACATCACAGTCCTCCATCACATCACTCGCACTTCCTTACCAAAGTGGCTGCCATTGCCTAGAACTAAATCACAAGTCCGCAACTAGCTATGAGGGAGACTGGGAAACACAGTCTTCATTCTGGGCAGGCATGGACCTCATGAAACACCAGGGACCCCCAGTCCCTAAGAATTAAGGGTGTTGAGGAGAGAAAGGGAGGTGTCACAAAGGTACTGTAGCACTCCAGGAGCCCAAGTTCACTGTCACTGAGGGAGGGTGGAGAGTGGTGCTCACAGAGACACGTCAGATATTACAAGGTATGGGGTGGTGGGTAGAAAGCATAGTTAGGAAATTGGTCATCCCCCTGGGGTTATAAGAAATTGACTGAGGAAATACATATATTAGAAGATAAAGAAAGCTAGGTTTCCTACTATTGGAGACAGTATTTCCAAACACAGGAAGTGGGAAGGCTATAATGAACTCTGAGATTCAGGATTGGAATTGGAGGTAATGATATAAATACACTGTTTATTTTAATACAAACAAACAAATGGTTATTGATGTTATATAGGTAAATAAGTATATATATGCAAAGTAAAATGAATGCATATATTATCTATACAAATGTGTATACACATATATACATACATGTTTGTGTATGTATGTATACACATCCAACTATCTCAGATGGCCTAACAGCAATTAACACCTCAACATAATGAGCACAAGCACATGCCCACACTTTGATTTTTAAATAGCATCACTACTGAAAAGAACGGTATCTCTTCAGAGGGAAATGGCTGATAGAGGGCTAGACCAAGAGAAGTACAAGTTGAAATAGGGACAAGAAAAGAAAGTCAGAAACTACACGTCAAAAAGACTTAGGAATGGATGACAATCGACTGAATAAAAACAGGAATTTATAGGCCCTTGCTGATATAAATAAATAAGGCAGAAGAAAAATCTTCCTTACAGATTTCCAACTCACAAATTTGCACAAATGATGGAAATGAGAATCTCCAATTGGCAGCCATCATAGAGATAAGTGAGGAGTTGTCCGTGAAGGTCAAAGCTGGGTAGAAGTTAGGAGATTAACTTGATATATGTGTAATCTGAGAACAGCTCCCCACAAAATTCTAACCAATTACAAATGGAAAACATAAAATCTAAGGTGGGGAAACTTGACAGACACCAATTTGACCAGTGGTGGGACAGGCCATATACTTGCTAATGTGACAAACTATGAACAGCTGCTCATGATTTTTAGGGCATTTTTACGAGGAATGCAGAACACTGGAAAGACACAGGATGAAAAACATTCTAGAGAAGGAAAGCCCTGGACACTTTTAGACAAGGTCTTTGAAGAAAGGCAAACACCAAGGAAATGTTCTAAAGTAGAGATGATTAAGTAGACGTAACAATTAAATGCAACGTGTGTTCCTGACTTGGATACTGGTTCAGGAAAGAAAAAACACCCCGTGAGGCAGTCGGTGGAATGTGGATGGCCGTGGTCATCAACACTATTTCCTGACCTGGAGGACTGAATGATGATGACGCGGGAAAGTTTCCTTGATTTGAGGAAATACATACTGTAGTGTTTAGGGTGATGAGGCAACATGTATGTAGCTTGTTCTCAAATGTTAGGAGTTGGGGAATCTAGGTCAAAGTGATGTGAAGTTGTTTGTATGGGACTTAGAATTCTCCATAAGTTTGAAATTACTTCAAAATAAAGTACCAAACAAAAAACATTCAGGGCCCTATCATTTAGGAAGAAAAAGGAGCCCTGATATTAATAAATAGCACGTGGTCTCTGCTTGTCAGGCCACAAATCACACTAACATATCTGTTGTTGCCTTAACATCATTTCCTTCCCTCTGTCCATCAAAAAGATCCCAATCTGCCTTACGCCCAAACCAGTCAGTTACCATAGGCAACATGTTTTGGGCCAGGTAACACAGGGTTTTAACATCACAGTACCTGCACAGCATTTTAGAACTTCTGAACATAATTCTGCCCTGAGAAATACAAGAGTGGAAGCTGGAGAACAAAAATAATACCCAGGCAATATAGAAAAGTAAGACAGCACAAACTATAGAAGATAAAAGAGAAATGAGAAGTTTCAGAGATACAGAGAGGGGGCACCTTTACGCCACCACAAGGACCTGCCACCACCAGCACAAAGACGAACCTGGCCTGGTATTTGTCCAAAAAGTCTGATCAATGAGTCTCTCAACAACTGAATTCTAGACATGGCTCTTATGGATTTAACTTAGGTTTACAGACCTGTCACTCACAGGAACAGGAACAAAGACTAGGAAATATCTCCTTCCTGGTTTGAAATCCATGGATTCTATCCTCAATGAGCTAATACAAGGTTACATTAATATCACAAATTGTGTAGCAATTTATAACACTATTGTTAATGTCAACTTAGATGAATAAAGACTATGTCTAATGCCCATAATGATAATAGTTATTAATTTAAAAATGAATACTTTTCCTTTTTTCACACTCATATTCACAGTCTATAAACATTTATTTAATTCCTGCTACTCTGTGTCTTGAACTGAACACCAAGATGAATAAAACAGCCAATGCCCTGAGTCCACAATCTTCAGGAGACCAACAGAGACTAAAACATTTCATAAAAAGTACAGATGACATCAAACTATTCACTATTTCTAGGGTTACCAAGTAAAGTGTCAGATCTTAGGTTATATTTTTATTTTAGCTTATTTTACTCTCTTTTAATGCTGGGAACCTAATCAGGGAAACTGGATATATACTGGCTGCAGACTTACTATTTAAATATATCGAGCCATGTGTTAGATCACTTAAATCAGTGGTTTCCGTGGTCCATGGCTCAGGTGGATCAGAATCACATGCAGTACTTCTTAATAATTAGAAATCTAGAACTAGTAAATCAAAATCCCAGGAGTCAGATCCAGAATTCAGGGTTTTTAAGAGTTCCTCAGTAGATTTTGATGCACAGCTAACTTCGGGAACTTCTGACTTAAATAACTGTCACTAATTCAGTAAGAGTGACCTTAGCTCACTATAACACTAGTTGGCCAAATAAAAAACTGTCCCTTAGCTGTGAAATTCACAAGACTGCTGATTAATTTATTTGAATATGATTAAACTGCTTCCCTCTACCCTAGGATTGTGGACAGCAAGAAACTGAAATGTTTGCTAGAGCATCCATTATTAATGCTATTGCTTTCCAAAGCTTGTCCCGTTGACCTCTGTTTATCCCTTCTGGTCTCCCATATGAATTTATAGTTACTTGTTGTTATATGCAATTACATCATGCTGAGTATGAGGACACCCCACAAGCTGTTAGCTATATTAACTTAATAATAGATTTCAGGGTGTGATTTCCAATTAATTTCATTTTCCATATGCGCATGCAGCTCTGTGGGATGCTGGAATTATAGAGTAGCCATATGGTGCCTCATAAGTAACAATTAAAACTAATTTTCTATTCTTTGACACTAAAAAAAATCATACTGTTTAAATGCCACAGAGAAAATTGAAACTTTCACCGCATCTGTAGCTCTCTGGAGAGATGTCCCACTTTTCCCTCTGTGGTCCAGAAACTTTGGCTCCAGTTGTGGCAGTGGACGGTGAGGGCTTCAGTTCTTCCAACCTGGCTTCTGGTGTATTTGTTTCCTCATCACCCTCACCCCAGCAGAATACCTTAGAACAGGTGTGAGAAAGTGCTGGTTTTTCTATTCCACGTTTGTGAGCTGGCTTGAAAGAATAGTCGCCTTCTGAAATGGACAATTTCTGGTAATAGAACCTTCGTTCCTACAGACCCATTTCCAAAAGACACGTGTGCAAAACAATGCTGCAAGCTGCCCATGCAACAGGGAAAACAAGCAGTCCCACTGAAAGCAAGCAATGTTTTTCAAGCAGTAAATGCATACATACTAGGCTGGGAGAGCTGTGGGATGAGCTGCTCCCTCTGGAAATGCAGGCTCCTCTGTTAATCGGATGTGTCGTCCTTTTATACTTATCACATGGTAAAATTTGGTCAATTCCCAACAGTCCAATTTAGGTAGATTCATCAGCTGGGAGTTAAAAAAATAAAGCAACACATATAGAGACTCTATTCAAGATAACCAGTGGGGCAGAAAATAAAAATCCTTTCCTTTATTAGCCTTTCACAATTTTCAGCCCTAAACGTGTGAATTTCCTGTGTGAGAGCAAATATGACAGTATAGATTTACTGTAAAGAATTCCTTAAGTGTTTTGATGAAAATATGGCTAACCCTCATTATTTCATATTTTATGGCAAATTCCCTCTACAATTAAGGTAAGCAAACAGGAGGAGCAGAAAAAACTAAGGGGAGTGAAGCAAGAGGTCATAGGTCTCCACAAATTCTCATGTGAATTCAGTGAAATCTGCATTTTATTTTGTTAGTTAAAAAAATCAGAGGTGAAATAAATATCAAAAATTTCATCAACAAAAATTATAATTGCTGCAAAAACTCTGAATCTACTGCACAGGTTGAATTGGGTTCCCTCATAATTCATGGGTTGAAGTCTTATCCCCCAGTAACTCAGAATGTGACCTTATATGGAGACAGATATTGCATATATCATTAATTAAGATGAGATCATTAGGGTGGGCCCTAATCCAGTATGACAGGAACTGTTATAAAAAAATGCAGAGACAGACACACACATAGGAGAACACCAAGTCACGAGGAAGGCAGAGATTGGGGTGATGCCTCTACAAGCCAAGGAATGACAGAGATTGCCAGCAAATCTTCAGAAGAAAGGTGAAAGGTAGAGAACAAATTCTGCCTCAGCCTCAGAAGGAACCACACTGCACACACCTTGATCTTGGACTTCTAGGTTCCACAACTGTGGGACAATAAATACGTGTTATTTTGTTAGATAGAGCAGCCCTAGCAATTCATGTCATGCAGGTATAAAACATGAGAGCCCGCTTCAAGCCCTGACTCTACCCTCCCTTATCTCTGTGACCAAACAGCTTTGCCATAGCAGCAACCTTCTCACAGTGGTATGATGAAGGTTGCATTAGATAAAATCCTGGGCAGCATGGAGGTAAATGACCTGACCCAGGCCCCTGAGTTGCTCAGCCTCTGGGAGTGTGGGATAATCTTGGTGATTTTCCAGGTCCTCTCTCCCATAACTTCAACATACTCGGATCATCACACAAGGTCTCCTCCCATTTGACATCTCTGGAATGACAAACTCCTCTTTTCTTTCAAGTCACTAAATAGCAAAACTTTAATATTTCTGTCTTTTTGCTTAATCTTGAGATGTTGTAGATGGCAGTGGTGACTATTGATACCATTAAACAAACAAGTTTCCCCCACCCCCAGCCCCATTTTCTACTACTCCCCACCCCACACTCACAAAGTGAATATAAAAACAGCACAAGAAACATAAAATCAGCAATTTAAAATTAACACAGCTGTGTGCTTTGCTCATCTAGAATGTCAGGCTTCTGCCCCTGCCAAATGCTTCGAGACCATAAAAATATTCCCCCTTGTTAGTTAACCTTGTTTTTTTCTGTTAGGAGCTACACATCCCTCTCACACTGATTTAGTATTATATGCAGTTTGTCTTATCCCCAGAGGCTACTGGAACCTTGTTTCAATGACTCCTGCAAACTTCACTAAGCAGAAGTACTGTAATGAACACTGACCCTGATGCCTTTTCGTAGGAAAGAGTTAACAACCACTCAACACAGCAATTTTTTACTCCATGCTTGTGAACACTGACGAGCACCAAAAACATGATGTGAGTTCTCAGGTATCTTTTGCTTTCTTGCATTAATTTTCAATTAAACATCACTGACATTATACAGGGCATTTCACGTTAAACAAATTTTAACGCCTTCAACAACTATGAAAATAAATACCTTCTTGCCTGACAAAAGAATAGCATACAACTTAGCAGCTATAGCATCCTACCTGCTTTACTGACTAACTATATAGATAAAAATGAGCGGGACTATGTTCATTCGTATTCCAGCAAAAATAAATGTCTGATCAAATGTTTAAAAAACAAACATCTGATCAAACACTTCTGCTGTCAACATTCAATCATCATTATTCTATCATTTCTTCTCACTTTCTCCTTTTTTCCACTCTATTCCCACCCCCTCCATGACAATGATTTTAAAAAATTTGTGAAGTTTCAGTTTTCAGTAGCACATACTCAAAATGCATATGAAATTAAATAGCTGTGTGTATCACATACATCATAGGTTTCTGTACTGCTGCTGTCTTTACCTGTTTACAGTGCAGACAGATACACACATGACACACAACTATGAAAATAAATCTAGGGATGCTACTCTACTATCACAGTACATTATAGGGGTTTTCAAAGCTCAATCTGGTATTTTACTTATAATTTTAAAAATCTTCACCCAAGGATACATTTCTATTGATTTTAAAAAGAGAGAAAAGGAAGGGGAAGAGAGAGAGAGAAATATCCATCAGCTGCCTCCTATATATACCCCAACCAGACATCAAACCTGCAGCCCAGGTAGTGCCCTGACTGGGAATCAAACCAGCAACCTTTGAGTGTATGGGGCGATACTCCAATCAACTGAGCCACCTGGCCAGGGCCAGTCTATCATTTCTGAAGGTTGTTCCTATATCTACCAGTCAGTTATCCAATGTTAGATCCCAAAACTGGACCAGACCAACATTTAGTTTCCACAAAGGTTCTGACCCCTCTTCCTATACTCTTGCCTCCATTCCTTTTTCCATTTTGTTACGGGGAAAACAGGAATAGGTCCATGAGGATGAAAAGCCATTACTCATTTAAAGCCACCAACTGTCCCTTCAGACCAGACCCCCGCAGCCCAGCTTGGGTCAGTGAGTACAGACAGACACTCTCACTGTGAACTCTTCCTTGCAATTCTAGTCATGGCAGTTTGCCGCCATGTGACCATTTAAAATGCACTCTGAGAGACCATGTTCCCCAGTTTAAAGCATATGTGGTGAAAGGTTCCCCAAGTTTACTTAATAAAGTAGTATGATGTTAATGGTCAAGAGCATGGCAAGTGACAAACTTTCTCAACACCAATTTCCTTGTCTGTTAGATGAAGGTAATCTCATTTCCTTAACACAACCTTTTCTCCTTTCTTTCCTTTTGATTCGAACTGGCCTAATCCAGCACCCTGACTCACCTGCCTCCTCCTCCCTTTCCCATTCACTCCCCGAATCACTAAGCCCTCAGGACAAATAGGCTCTGATCAGTATCAAATAACCTCAGGAACAAAAGCTCGGGTTCAAGACCCCAGAGACAGAGTTTCAGTCAAATGAGAGGTAATATCTAGGCCTCAATTGTGTTTCATTCTGGCTCCAGACCCAGAAAAGTGGAGAAAACCAGACAAACAACACAGTGGCTTATATCAGGACCAGACACACTAATCAGCAACTCCCTACCCTAGTGCTGACCAATCAGTAGAGACCGTGACCCTAACTCCCTTAGTCACCAAGATTGATGACTTTTCCCTTATATAACCCATCCATCTCCTGGAAGCTATCAGGAAACCAAATCTTTGAGCATTAGCTCACTTGTGTGTCTGGATGAGGACCACTTACTAAAAATAAACCCTAACTTTCTTTGCAAACTCTGGTTAGTGTCTTACAAGATTTGATGTGTGCAAATAAACTCATCTCATCCAGTAATACTTTCACCTCATAAGGTTGCTGAAGAATTAAAGTGACCTAATTTTTATAAACTGCCCTAATATAGCACCTGGCACAAGGAAGTGCTCAGTAGGTGGTGCTTCATATTCTTACTGCTATTAATATAATGGTAATTAAGGTAAAAACATTTATTCACACAAACATTGGTGAGCTGTCAGTGTACACACATAGAAAAAGATATATATTTAGGAAAGTTCTGGCCAAGATGAAGGAGTAGGCAGAAATGCTTTGCTTCCTTGTATAACAAAAAAAAAAAAAAGGGTTAACAACCAATTTAAAAATAATGAACAACCAGAACTGCCAGAAAAACATTTGCTTGGAAGTCCAACAATGGAGTCGTTAAAGAAACATTCACCCGTACGGTAAGAGGCAGGGAGACAGGCAGCCCGGCAGAGAAGATGTGCAGCAAGGCGCAACTAGCACACCCCGTGGGAAATCCCACATTCATGCACAGACAAGCCCAGGGCAGCAACAGGGGAGCAGAACAGACCATGAAACCCTAGGTGTCAGCGTGGGAAACTAAAGACCTAAAACCCCAGACTGTAAAAAAATCTGTGGGGGTTGTGGCAGCCGGAGAAACTCCAGCCTCACAGGAGAGTTTATTGGAGAGACCCACAGGCTCCTAAAATATACACAAATCCACCCACATGCAAATCAGCAGGACTGAAAGGGCACAATCTGCTTGTGGGAAGTAAGGGAAATGATGGGAAGTGGGAAGAGAGCCCAGCAAGTACCATTGTTCCCTCTCTGAACCTTCCCTCGCTGCACCACAACACAGCGAGGAGGGTTGCCTGCCCTGGCGAATACCTAAGGCTCTGCCCCTTACCACAATATAGGTGCAGCAAGACAAAGAAATATGGCCCAAATGAAAGAACAGATCAAAACTCCAGAAAAAGAACTAAGGGACAAGGAGCTAGACAACCTATCTGATGCAGAGTTTAAAACACTGGTAACCAGGATGCTCACAGAACTGATTGAGCTTGGTCAAAAAATGAAGGAAGAAATGAAGTCTACATAAAGTGAAATTAAGGAAAACATACAGGGAACCAACTGTAAAGGGAAGGAAACTGAGACTCAATCAACAGTTTGGAGCAGAAGGAAGAAATAAACATTCAACCAGAACAGAATGAAGAAACAAGAATTCAAAAAAATGTGGAGACACTTAGGAACCTCTGGGACAACTTTAAGCATTCCAACATCTGAATCATGGGGGTGCCAGAAAAACAAGAGGAAAAGCAACAAGTTGAAAACTTATGTGAAAACATAATGAAGGAAAACTTCCCCAATCTGGTGAAGGAAACAGACTTCCAGGAAGCCCAGAGAGTCCCAAAGAAATTGGACCCAAGGAAGCACACACCAAGGCACAGCATACTTACATTACCCAAGATTAAAGATAAGGAGAGAATCTTAAAAGCAGCAAGAGAAAAGGAGACAGTTACCTGCAAAGGAGTTCCCATAAGACTGTCAGTTGATTTCTCAAAAGAAACCTTATAGTCAAGAAGCAGCTGGAAAGAAGTATTCAAAGTCATGAAAGGCAAGGGCCTACATCCATGATTACTCTATCCAGCAAAGCTATCATTTAGAATGGAACGGCAGATAAAGTGCTTCCCAGATAAGGTCGAGTTAAAGGAGTTCACCATCACTAGGTCGTCATTATATAAAATGTTAAAAGGATTTATCTAAGAAAAAGAAGATCAAAAACTATGAACAGTAAAATGGCAACAAACTCTCAACTACAATAATTGAACCTAAAAAACAAAAACTAAGCAAACAACTAGAACAGAACTAGAATCACAGAAATGGAGAGCACATGGAGGGTTATCAGTGGAGAGGGGGAGAATGGGGGCAAAAGGTACAGGGAATAAGACACATAATAGGCCTTTAGCTTGTTTGTTTGTTTTGTTGATTGGTTTCCTGTTAAAGGTGAGATTATATGGTATTGGTCTTTCACCACCTGGCTTATTTTGCTTAGCATAATGCTTTCCAGTTCCAGGCTGACAGTGACCAGAGGGGAGAGGGGAGGGAATTTCAGAGGAAAAGGGGAAGGGTTTGTAGGAACAAGGATGAAAGACACATTGACAAAAACAACAGGGGTGGAAACGGGAGGGAGGCAGGCAGGAGGGTGGGCTGGGATGGGAGTAAAAGGCAGAAAACTGTACTTGAACAACAATTAAAATAAAATAATTTTTAAAAATTAAAAAAGGAAGCATAATAGGCAGGCACAAAATAGACAAGGGGAGGTTAAGGTTAGTATAGGAAATGGAGAAGCCAAAGAACTTATAAGTACAACCCATGGACATGAACTACGGAGACAGGGGAGTGCTGCAGGGTGAGGAGGTGGTGCAGGGAAGAGGGGGATAAAGAAGGGAAAAAGATTTGGGACAATTGTAAAAGCATAATCAATAAAATATGCTTTAAACATCTATTTATATATTTAAAACTATAGTTTCTAAATTGTATAATTGTATATTTACATATAATTACATATTTACTTTATTATCTTAATTTTAAGGGTTAAATTAATAAAGGGAAAGCATGTTCAATATAATTTGTAACTTTATAATTATAATGCATATAATTTCCATTTGTATTTTATAATCAGTTTATTAGTTCATTATTTTAAATTATAATTTATAATATAGAACAAAATTAATTGTTACACATTTTCTCTGAAAACTCTCGCCATAGCACAAAAGCTGACTGGAAATGCCCTGGGTTCTCTCAAAGTCAGGGTGAGAAATCACTGCTTTGGGGAACAGTTTTTGGAACTCTGTTGTGAACAATGAAGAAGAGGACAGTGTTCTAGAGAAAAGCAAGCCTCTTATTCCTGTTCTGAATTTAAGCAAGTCCAACCATCTGTAAAATGCTCTATTGTTCCTGAGTTTCAAGTCCACGGCAAACTTAAAATTTCAGGTCTTTAACAAGAACAGCAGGGAGGCATGGCCTGCATGTACACTTAAGTAAATACGGTACACCCATAAACCGGGAGAGTGTACTCTCTCAGAAAAGAATGAAGATGTTCCCTTTTTACTGATCTCTAAGATACTGTTCAGTGGGAAATGGGAAAATGCAGCTTAGAATGGACAGTGTGCTACCAGTCGAGCTGACCTGGCTTCATCGAAGTTCTTAAGGATCTGCATTTGAACTATTACTATTAGAAGATCTTAGAAAAGAAATACTAATTGTCCCTGAAGAATTTTTTTTTGCCATTTAAGTAATATGTATGAAGGAATAAAAAGAGGAAAACTTCAAGAATATTTTTAATTTCCCTTCTAGAAAAATCAAGCAGACTGCAGCAGCAGTGTAATCTGACCAGCCATCATGCTTTCTTTTTGCAAACAGGAGGCTGCCTGCACCAGAAGTAAACAGTCTTCAGTTTTCTGGACAGCTTTCTTCTCCTTGGAACATGTATCTGAAGTGTTAGATCCCAGCATACAAACTCTGTGGAGCTGATTTACAGGGCTCACTGGGTTTTGGCTTTTATTCTACTAGGATTCAATCCAATATTTATTTCATATTTGAGCCTGATTTAGATTTTCAGCAACTTACAAAGCAGTCTACCAAAACAGGGAAGAGAATGACTCAGGTGGTATGTTACACCAGTGAAACTGGATGGGGGCTGAATGCCAGATACGATCTCTATATTTACCAAAATGGACAAGAGTTCCAAACTGAAATCTCCTTTTGTGGGTGCTTCCAACCCCTGTCTTAAATATTCACTTCCGAATCTACAGAGAACAGTTAGGGCCTGAAATTCTGGTACTCCAGCAGAAAAGTGTCCCTATTTTAAAAAACTGACATAAGCATACACTGCTATTTGTAATCTTAGAGCAACATTTTTCCTTTTCAGTGAAAATTAAATGTAACTTGCATTAT
The DNA here is from genome assembly GCA_004027735.1 of Carollia perspicillata. Lineage (NCBI taxonomy): Eukaryota > Metazoa > Chordata > Mammalia > Chiroptera > Phyllostomidae > Carollia > Carollia perspicillata. The sequence goes on along the minus strand of PVKM010021613.1, from coordinate 1,224 downwards.
AATAGTACCTCTGTTTTTCCTACTGGGTATTTTTAAATAAAGAAACATATATTAGATTTTCAAACTGTGGCATCTGAAAAATCAAAATAATGGGCAAACCTAATGGAATCAATAAAATCTTCTCTTAAAGAGAATTCTGACATGAATGCATCATTAAATATGTGCTGTATTTCAGGCACTGTGCTAGGTGCTGGGGGTACAGAGGCAAATAAAATAAACAGTGTGCTTGCCTTCACAAGGCTTATGTATTATGTCTGGGGGAAGGAGGAGTCATTCATTCCACAAATAATCCATAAACTATTTGGTGTAGTCATTTACTCTATAATAGTTCCTGATTTATGAAGACTCAGTACGAAAAACTCTACTGAACATAGTGTTGTTTTGATTTTATTAGGTGTAAAATGGCCTTACAGGATGCCTTGGATTATTTGTGTGAAAACTAGTTATTTTATGCTTTCAGTCTCATCCCAATTCTGTAGTCCAATATTGATTATTAAAATACAAAAATGTAACATATTTCACTGGCCACTGCTTCCAGTCCAAACCACTTAATATCAGCATACAAACACCCTTCACATCAATCAGCATAAGAAATCCATTGCCCCCAGGGAAGCCCTCCTGACCACTCAGGTAGGTTTGTAAATTATTGTGTTCCCAGAGTAATTTATAAATTTCTACTACTGTATTTGTAACATTGTCCTAGAGTTATCTGTCACCTTCCATAACCTGCGAGGTCTCCTGTACAGAAATTCTATCTCATTCATGACATCTCACCAGCACTCTCTCTGGTGCTGGTACACTGCAGCCACGACACAGGACTATTGACTATGTCTAGGACAGAGGGTGAACTGTACATGACAAGACAGCTGTCACTCAGTTCTCCAAGGCACCACAAGTCACATTCACTACTCACATTGGAAATGGCCTAAAACTCCTGTCCATTTCAGCTGTCTACCACATCTGAAATTACACCCGCCTATTGTCATCTCTGATTTACTGAGGCACACTCAGTTCCAGTTACTGTGGCCACAACCCTGGCTCCATCAGACAGTGCCTTCCACTACCTACTGCAAGGGAATCACACTTGTCCATGGAAGAGAAGATTCTGATTCAAAGACAAGCATTTGCAGAAAGATGCTCATGCCCTGGCTGGTGTGTCTCAGTGGTTGAGCACTGGACTGAGAACCAAAGGGTTGTGGGTTCGATTCCCCATCAGGCACATGC
>PVKM010021612.1:0-22424 GCA_004027735.1 Carollia perspicillata | reverse complement strand
TGCTAAATTACTTTCGCCATGGGAATACATTGTGTTGGCATTACTGTTGCTATATTTATTCAAACCACATAACCATTGTTGCCATTCGCTCTGCTTCTGGGAATTAGATGTGTCTCTATCCAGGATGGTATTCCATGTATTCATCGACCACACTGGAGAGTCAAGTCCAATCAAGGACCAGCAATGAGATGGACATAGGGGATGGGCCAAGCTGAGATAGAATGGAAGATGACATCCTCACATATCATACAATTCCTAAAAAAATTAGATTATGAACTCAGAGCATGTTTTCATGAGGAAGATAAGCATGAATTCAATAGAAAGTTGTCATTTGTTCAATACAGTTCTCGGAAGTTGTCTTGTACTTGATCATAAAGACATTTTATTTCAACCAGCAATTCTAGACCTGTTACAACAGTCAGTCTCCAACTAGCTGAGAATTACCAGCCCCTTATCACATCCCTTATCTAATATTGGGAACTACCAACAAGATTTCTGCTTCAACTGCTCTTTCAGGTTTGAACCTAAGCTGTGAGCATGTATTTGGAGGTGTGGGTGGAGGTGAGTAGATAACTGATTTCATTCACAAAAATCTTAGGTCATTACTTTGGTCAAGTTGCTTAATTTCCCTGCACTATTGTTTCCTCATCTGTAAACTGGGGCTATCAATGCTTTTACCATGAGATTGTTAGAATTAAAACTGCATAAAGAAAGTGAAGCTTGTGTTGGTTGATTTGTTACCACATGATGTACAATCAGCTAGGCAGATTGTAACCAAATGGGGGGAGGGGTTATGTTCCAGAAACATATATTCAAAGTATAAATTCTATGAGTTGTGCAAAGTTTGCATTGAGGGCCCTAAGGAGGTCATCTCAGAGACATAGTTTTATGTTCAGAGTAGCTAAAATTGAGGTATAGTGAAAGACAGAGTATATTTAAGCAGAGTAGACACAGGGAAACCAGTTGCTTCAAATAATCCACTTTGCAAAATTGGGATTCCACTGCACATGAACAAATCCTAGGCTCATGTCATTTTACCCTCAAATATTTTAAGAAGCATCTCTAAAAACATGATCATTTTCTTGCTTAACAGCAATGCTATTATCACACCTAAGATAACCAACAATTCTTTTATGTAATGTACTGGTAGTCATTATTTGAATTTCCCTGATTGTCTTAAAAATGGCTTTGACTATTTTTAAATGACTTTATTTAGAAAAAAAGTCCCATAACATCATTTGGTTGTTATGTTTTAAATTCTCGTCTACCACCTTTTTTGTTTCATGCCAGTCTCTTGTTGAAGAGCTGAAATTTATTGTTCTGGAGAATGTCCCAAATTCTGGATTTGTCTGTTTGTTTCCTTAAAATGTCATTTATTTGTTCCCTTAGTCCCATTTGTGCTATAAATTAGAAGTTAACTCTAAGGAGTCAACGAGATTCAGGATCAACTGTTTCTGACAAGAATATTTCATAGGGGCTGCTGTGAACTTTGCATTAGCTCATACGGGGAACACACAGTGCCTGAATGTCCCAGAACAGTATTTTGAGTAGGCGCCATGCTTTATGCAACAAGTCCTTTTGTAATAGATATCTGTTTCTTTTTCAATTGTTTGGTATGATAAATAATGCCACAATGAATAACTGTGTGCATAAGATGTACTTTCTGACAATATCTCTTTCGTTTGGTTTCCTAGGGTTGGGATTTTTGCTTTTTTGATGATAATTTATATTTTTTCCATAGCTGCTTCAAAAATTATCTTCCCATTTTTTAGTTTTATCAGTTTTACCCTGTACTTTGGTGTGTTTATCCTGCTTGTGGTGAGAAGTTCTTCTTGAATCTGTGGTTTGAAGACTTCTGTCAGTTTGGGAAACTCTCAACATCACATTTTTGCATATTGCTGTTCTCACCTCTCACCTCCATCTGGAACTCCAGTCACTTTTGTGTGAGACCCATCTGTTTCCCCTCTCTTTCTGAACTCCTCATCTGCATTGTTATTCATTGATCTCTCTGTACTTCATTTGGGATATTTACAGCTGACCCATATCCCACGTCATTACGTTTTTATTCAGCTATGTCTAAAATGCTTTTAAACCCATCCATTGTATTCTTAATGTTAGTTATTACTTTTTTAGTTCAAAAACATGTATTTGATTCTTTTTAATAATTCTTGACTTATTGCCCCAATTTTTAATTTCTCTTTTTCATTTCTATGAATATATAGGCTTAGTTGTTTAAAAGATATGCTCACTAATTCTCGTACTGGAGCCCTTCATTTACATCTGCTCTTTATTATTTCTCTTGCTTTTGTTTATAATACCTTATCTCTGTGTAGCGTTCATTGTATGTGAAAATTTGAGGAAATGATTTGAAGTCCTAGATGCTGTCATCTCCCCTCATATAGGATTTACATATATTTTATTCATTTACTTTGAGAGAGGGAAAGGGAGGGAGAAAGAGAGAGAGAGAAACGCCAATGTGTGGTTGCCTCTCCTGCTCCCCCAACTGGGGACCTGGCCGCAACCCAGGTATGTGCCCTGACTGGGAATCGAACTGGAGACCCTTTGGTTCACAGGCCAGCGCTCAATCCACTGAGCCACACCAGCCAGGGAGTAAATTTTTTGTTGTTTATATCTGTGCTGTCCCTATAGTGAAATTACCCACTTCTTACAGACTGTCAGATCTGCTAGGTAGCTACCTGAGTTAAAAGCATTGCTATATATTGGGTTTCTGAAATGTCTCTGTGCTTTTTTTCCCATAAAATAAAAGACAAATTTCTAATTTTCACCAATAACTTCATTGATTTGGATATTTTATGTATGTCAGCTATCTTCTGTGTGGTATAATGTTGATCGTTCTCAATGTCTCAGTTTGAGACAACCTCAACTTGTCTACCCAACCTTTGGAGCATTGTCCAGAGAGAAATCTCCAGCATGCAGCTTTGCAAAACACTTTTGACCTGTTTGATCAGTCACAGCACCTTCTCCATACATTGCACAAATCAGTTTCTTTTTGTGTTTCAGTTGCATTTTTACCTCTCTTGAAATAATCAAGCATAATATGCCAGAAATGTTGCATATTTTCTTCCATTTTCAGTAATAAAATGGCTACACAAAAAAATCACCCATTTTGATAAGTTTTTTAAATGCACATTGATATTGTTACAGGAGAAACTCCCAGAAACTCAATTCTTCTTGCTGGTGCAGTAAAGAATTACAGGTCAGTGAACCCATTAGCATGTAAGCAAGGTTTATTGGTGATACATTCTCATGGAAAAGAATAGGCCTTGCTGAGGTGGAGGGTGAAAGGCATACGTTCAGGACAAAGCAAGGTAAGGGTGGCTAAAGGCTTGGGTGGCAAGCGTGTGCCTCCCGGATGTCCTGAGGTCAGGCAGCCAGAGAGTGGAAAGAGAGTCCTTTGTTCTGAGGGCTTATATAGTTGGCAGGATGGGGGTGAAGAAATTACATATTGATTCATGGGTAAAGGTGTATCAGCTTTCCTGGGGGGACATGACTACTCAAACTTAGGTATGTGTGGGAGTCTGTTAGCCTGAATCCTTATCTTGCTCCAGACTCCATTTGTTCATCTCATTGTAAAATAGGTACGTGACAGGAGGCCACTCATTAAAGTTGGGGCAGCTACTCAAAGTTATTTATGGGCTCTTTCTGTAAGCATTAGGAACTCCCTTGTAAAACAGATAGTGACCAGAGGTAGGCAATTAACCAAAGTAGTTTCATGGGCTTCTTCCTTGGGCACTGGGGACCCTCTCCCAACATTCAGGCCTTGGGATGAATACACGGTTTCGAGGCTTTCTTTCTCAGATAGTGGAAATGATACATAGAATTTCAAGGACTTTCCTCCTCTGGTGTCAGCATAGTGTTGGAACATCCGGCAATATTGTTGGACCAGGCTGAGGACTGCTGAGTCAGTGGGCAGAGACGTCTCCCTCCTCCTTCCTGCCTTGGTTTGCTATCTATCCTACCTAAAGATATGACAGCTGTCACAATACACTCTAACAAAATTGCTTTTGAATGAAGTTAAAGACAACTAAGTGCTATTAGGGCCATCTTATGGAAAAAACTTGAACGAACTGTTCGGTCAACACGATACCCGAGGAGAGATGTTGGTTGGAAGTCCTTTTCAGGTCTACATATTAGGACACATTTTAGGATGTAGTGTTAAACAGAACAGGTGGATTCTCCTATCAGTGTCATTGAAACTTCTAAAAATCAACTTATTAAAATATTCTGCTATCTTAAATCTGCCACCATGACATTATAAATAATTCCTTTGTGAAGCTTTAAAAATTATTATACCTATTGAAGTCCCCCAAAGGACAAGCCCATTATACTACCTGTGCGTCTGAGAAGGGAACTATGGTCTTTCTCAGTTTATCAAGTACTCTGTAATTTTATGAGCAGTGGATTTTTGTTTCTAGTTTTCTCTTATGCCTAAATTCATTATTGTTTCTGTTGTTGAAAAATACTGCCAAGAGAAATTGCTCAAGTCAAATGTTAGAGAAATGCCAAGTCCCTTCAATTATATCATGGGAAGACCGTGTCTGTAAGTAGCTTCTGGCATGGCTTTGCTAACCTAAGCATTCCCCCCATCTCACATCTGTGTTCTGTGTCCTAATTTTCCTTTTACCTCCATTATTACTTAGTGGAAAGATCTTGGGCTTTCGAGTTGGAACATCAAGAACTCCCTACTCCACCTCCTGCCACTTGAAGATGGTATTGGCCACATCAGTTGTAAATATTGGGGTACCCCGGAAAGCAGAGCAGGGTGTCCCATCACTGGGTAATCTGCTTATACAGAGGCTAGGTTGAAACACACCCTGTTGCTATTTGAGCAGAGGAAAAGCATTCGGAGGAAGTTGGCACGGTAAGGACCAAGAGCAGCAGTGGGGCTATCAGCTTACCCACTCGCCATTTTGGGTGTATTCAGGATGTATCTTATAGCTCAGTTAGACACTGTAGACTATAGCTGACGAAGAGCCAGTTTACCATACAAGAGAGGTGGCCTTGGGGCAAGGAGAGCCCAACAGCAAAAGGACAATGATTGCACTCTGGTGGTGTCAGGAGAGGGAATTATGGGGCTTTGGAGAGGTCAGCCTGGAGCCAAATGTTCCGATTCTCTTTGTATAATGGGGTGGTCAGCTGAAGACTCTTTCCACACACACTTCTCCCTCCACCATGCCATTTGGGTGCCTGCTGCCTAGAGCATATCAATGGCCAGTCAATGCTGCCATGAAAGCCAGTCAGCACTAACATAGAGGACAACACCAGTAGCTTTTGAAATAAGGAACACTTGCCCCTTTTCTCTTACCTTTAAAATTTTGTATGAGACTGAGGAGGATCCTAGGATAGTTATTTTTAAAAGGATCCTGGCATATTAATAAGCAGCTGGAGGTGAGAACTTCCAAAATCCTGTGAAAGGGGATGAAAAAGGAGTTACAGGAGCAAATTAAAATCTTCCCTCCACTTCAAAGTAAAAGTGAGGAAGGAGGAATCAAAAGAAAGACCAAACCAAACCAAACAAAACAAAAAGATAAAACCAGACCACACCTTTTTACCAGGTCGGGTTCCTGGAGGACTGAGTCTGGCTACGTGGGGGAAGGTTTCTATCCAGGGAAGTTTAAAATGAACATAAAATAACTTAGAAGTTGATGTTTTCTGCATAAGGTATTTTATCTCTCACCACACCAGAGAAAGGAATTCAAGACAGCACCTGTGGGGACAGCAATTAAAAAGAAATAAAAGCACTTCATGTTTGCATACCGCTGATAACAGACCAAATATAATAATAAAACACCTGGCAGAAAGGAAAACTTCACACTAACACTCTAACAAACTGTAATAGAATAATTTGGGGAACTTCAGCTGTCTATTCTCTCTGAAAAAACTGATGAGGGGCTCGCGAGTTGGAAAATTTTAGTTTTAGGCAATAGTCAATAAGCGTAGTAATTAATGCATGTAAAAAGCTATTGTTTCAGGAGCTGAAGGTATGACCCACGCTGACTCTAGGAGGCCACAGCAGTTCTACCTTTGTGCTCCAGGGTGAGCTGTCCACCACCCAGCACACAGACAAAAAATCACTGGCCAACAGGTGAAAGAATGCTGTAGCTTTTTATCTGATTAACCTTTCCCCTGAATTTCAAACCTCTTACCTACACTTTTCTTCTCCTTATAAAAAGGGTTGGTTTGAAATGGAACATAAGATGGTCTCTTAGGGTACAAACCTGCCGTCTTCTCAGCTCGCTGGCCATCTGAATAAAGTGTCCATAAAGATTCAAGCCCTGTGAATCTGGGCTTGTGACAGGCAGCATGAACACCTACTTTTCCAGTTTCATAACTTCCTCCCCATCCCCGATATTACAAAGGAGTATTAGAAAAATGCAAGGCCCAAGTTCCACTCTGCTCTGGGTATAATCTGTGTGATGGGATTTAATAAAATCTTATCATTTCAACTACCTCCTAAGAGTAGTTTCATTCATTTGCTGCAAGCCTCTCTCAACATCTAAATGCCTCATTTTACATTTGTAAAATAATTGATACATCATCTTTCCTATTACACTCCCATCTCCATCTCCTTTTTGCATTTCAGGTGAAGTATTTATAATTGACAAGTTTCTTGGTCGTGATAAGATAAGAACAAAGCGTTATCCCCTAGAAGACTCTTAGCAGAAAACCCTGCGACCTTTCTCCAAGGGACACCTGCATCCCAGATGAGAAATATTTAATTACCTTCGCTCTCAGTCCTTCACTCTTCTAAGATTACTTCTCAAACCTCAACTGGCACAGTACGGCCATTCATATTCCCAATCGACCTTATAACCTCCTGGGGATTTACATTTCCTTTGCTAAACCTCGATTTTTGAAAGCAGATCCTCAGCTTTTACGTCATTGTCAGGTTCTGTCTGAGGGTAATATTTCATTTTAATAAACTTTAATTGCTACATTAATCCAGTTTATTATCCATATTGATTGCCATTTACTGTTCTTTTAAAAATCTTTCCGTCTGACGCTGTGTGCACAGATCGTAAACAAAGGCAGCTGCTGAATTTGTTCAGACTGTTACCATTTGGTACGTGCCGTCTACCTTTTGTTCCCAAATGAATTAGGGCAGATGAAACTGCTTACTTTGTGACTGACAGAGCTGGTGTCTATGCAAGAGGTGTCTCAGAGAAATGTTACCATTTTACTGGCGGAACGGCCCCTCTAACTCACATCATGCCTGTGTTTTCCAAAAGGTCTGGTCGTAATTGATTATTCAGAGCCATTGTCTCTAGGTGATGATACATCAGCTCTGATGGGATTGCTCGCTTTGTAGGTTCTCTTTCTCTCTGCTGAGTAACTTTAATCAGACACTGGGTATGTGGAATGCTGGGCGGTTTCACCTGATCTGAAACATCCAAAGTAGAAGCAGCTGCACACACGCCTACTGAAAAGAATTGCAATTTGTCTATCGAAAGTCACTAAGGACAATAAGCTCTTTTAGAAGGAATTGTAAATTACATTTTAGATAATCTTTATAGGAATATTCTGTTTAACAAAATTTATTAAAAATAAAGGCATATATAACATAAATAAAGTCATGGAGAGGGATAAAAACCCCATAGTGATAAGTAAGACTGCTAATCAGAAACAATCAGAATCAAGGCTCTGAATGCATTTTCCCCCTTCATACCAATAAACTTCCCTAACCATTATTGTACTCTGTTCTCACCCAGGGTTTTAATAAGATGTCAGAGGATTCTAACCATAGTTTCTTTTTTTCCTAGTAAAGCTTTATTTATAAAATCAGATAGCTCTCTGTATTTGATCTGCAGGTTGTAGTTTAATGATGCTGTTTTAAAGGATGCAAGGTGGTAGTCTCCATCACACCTCCATTTTATTTACCAATTTGGCTCTTTTTTGTTTGTTTGTTTAATAACTTACTTTATGGTTGTTCAGTTATAGTTGTCTGAATTTTCTCCCCACCACTCCCTGTCATCCCAGCCAAACCCACCTCCCTCCCTTGCTTCCACCCTCCCCTTTAGTTTTGTTCATGTGTTCTTTATAGTAGCTCCTGAAAACCCTTCTCCCCCATCCACAGTTTCTTAAGCGACTCCTAAAATGTAGATGACAATGTTATTTTACTGGCTTATGACTTATAGACATTAACTGTTGATTATTTTCTTCTTTCCTTTACCTCCTTATTTTTTTGATAGGACTCCGCCTTGGGCCTTAATAGATACTACTAGTAGGACTGTGATCATGTAGGAGAGGAGAAAAAACACCAACAACAATGGGAAAAATAAAATAAGGTATTGAAAAGAAACACCAACAATTTTACTATTTTTATTGAATTGTTTATGTCATTCCAAAATTGACATTTTTCTTAATGGAGAAGCACTAGTATATGATGGTTCTACAACTCAAAGTGTTTCACCATGCCCTTGAAGAGGCAAACAAATTCTCAGTTGGTAACATATGATGTTTTCTTTTCCTTTCTAATTATAATTTTAATATTGGCTTTTTTCTTCTTTTTGGTTGCAATACAATGTGCGAGATCATTGCCTAGCAATAAAGGACACCAAAGAAAATCTAAGTGTTACATGACAGGCTCCTTGGTTAGCAATAACTTGTCAGCTCCCAGCCTGTTTTTACATATGGTAGGAGTTATACCTATTTTACTTGCAAAAAATTATGGAAGAATAACACTCAGTTGTGAATGAGTGCTGGGAACCCTGGGAAACCCATCACAACTTAAAAACTGGTAATAAGAGAACACCTTGACTGAAAATGCAAAAACTTGGACATGTTCTCATCCCAGGAGAAACAACTAAGGGCTTGTTAAGTTACTGCGTGTTTGAGTTGACAAATAGGCTTCTTTTTCTTTTCTCTTTCCAGGCAGCTGCTCATGGCTGCCTGGGTCCTGTTTCAAGAAGTGTGCTCTTGGTTTGGACAATTGCAAAAGAGAAAGAACTCAGTGCCTTGGGAACTTTGTCATCTGCCATGGACATGCAAATCAACCAAATTAAGGTCACCTGCTCACATGTCTGTTACATTTATAATCCATGTCTAGCTTTTAAAAGCTTTCTACATTTCATAAAATGCTATTTGGCCCCAGGACAAATCTTCCATTGCTATGTGACTCTATCAAAATTAAATTCATGCAAAGCACGGAGCTAAGAGGTCTTGATTGATACTGGGCAATCCTGTATAGATGGAATTATGTATTAATATCTGCTGACAAGCATTTAAAGTCACTATTGTGTGCAATATTATTCAAATATTTTATGGCAAAAAAATTGAAGGGTGCTTAGGGAAAGTCAGGGTGTGGCAGGAAATATCGTGATTGGTTACTGATGTGTGTGATTGGCATCAAAAAGGAAGTAGGAGGATGTGTGTCAGGTGATTGTTAGACACCATTAACACAGTTAAAGGGTAAATAATGAAAGGAAAACTGATCGTATCATTTGTAGTTATAGCCCATCCCGAGAGCAAAATAACTTCCTTATGGGTCTTTAAATGTCCCTGAAACTCAGCCAGTCATAAAAATTCCAGATACTGCAAGAGAATGTTCTGGAACATTGACAGGAGAACTTAGAAGGCTGACCAAACTTAAATATTTTGGACGGGTATGAGCAGTCCAGGAGAAGAGCACAACTGTAGGACTTGGAAGAGGTGCCGCAATATGGAAGACAGCAGCACTCAGGATGGCGCGCACCAGAGTGGAGTGTGGGGATTGGAGAGGGCTGAAACATTTGCCTAGGATTAACACTAATTAAAATGGAAAGGAAGAAAAACAGAAAAAGATCTCTTTTGAAGCTGTTTCTACAGTGAGAACAGGAATAACAAATAAGTGGAAGTACCTGAAAGAGGGTTACGGGTTAATTCGTTGGAAATTCACAGCACAGTGTTTGAAAAGGAGATTGTTATCACAAAGAAGCAGAGCGTGTTTCTCATTGGCCTCCACCCATATCAGGGGTCATCTAAATCTTTTGAGATGCTTTATATATTCCCAATGGCTTGCATGCATTACAACAGACTATGTGTTTTATAGGATCACAACATGCTGAAACTGATATTTTTTAAAATCCTATTTCTTCTGAAGGTTTTAACTTAAAATCAATCTCATAATTTCTTTTCCTCTCACAGTATTAGTTTATACCATTTGTATCTATAGTTATATGAATATGGAGGGGAAATATAAATTCGTTACCTCCCAAATATGTCTTTTTTGGGGATATTGATTATTTTTGGTTGGTTATTTTTAAGAAAGAAAAAACTCAGAAATAAATTTTGACCTTCCGCCTAGCTAACTAACAAGGGTATAACCGTAAATAGCTATAGTTTAATACAAACTAGTGAGTGATACACAGGAAGGAACTTAGCAAAGCCAGTTTGGTTGAAGTCCTCTCTGTGTCCCATTGTTAAAAACGGTCCAGCAGATATCTGCTTACCAAACGTTTGTTTTTCTGTCTTCACGTGAATTGCTTCCCTGCCTGTTGAGGGCCCAAGCCACTATCCTCCTTTGTTCCTAGATCAAGATGTCATATAAGTGTCAACTGCCGGATTTATTCTGAGTTTCGTATTCTTACAGAATCCTGTATGTATGTAATAAATGTGGTGATTTTTGCCTATTAATCCATCTCATGTCAATTTGATCATTAGATCAGCCAGAACATAGAAGGGCAGAAGAGAATTTTTTTCCTTCTATATGAAAAATAAGACCACTGCAGAAAAGAAAACAATGTATTTAATTGGAATCATCATTTGTTTAATGCTTACTTAACTGATTTTGAATTAAAAATGAGCTTTACCGCTTTAAGGTACCAATTGTATACAATACAATGCATCTTGAATGATGGTTACTATGATTACATCACTACATAATGAGCCACTTGAAACTTTAGTGGCTTAAAACAAGTCCATGTATTTCACTCACAAATCTGTATTTGAGCTGTGCTCATTAAAAACAACTTGTGTCTGTCCCTCTCAGAGTCAGCCGGAGTGGCTCAAAGGTTGGAGGCCAGACTCTTCTTAAGGCCTCACAGGTCTGGCACTCAACGTTGGCTGTTGCCTGGGATTTCAGCAGGTATCTCAGCTGGGACTGTTGCCGGATACCTACAGAGGACCTTTTCATGGCTGCTTGGCTTCCTTGCAACACAGTGAGTTCTAAGGACAAGCTTCTATGAGGACCAGGAAGCAGGTTGGAGAAGGTTGAAAAATTTCTCATCGCCTCACCTTAGAAGTCACGTAGCATCATTTCTGCTGTAGACATAGACCTGCTCAGATTCAAGAGGAAAAAATGTCGATCCTGTCTCTTAATGGAGAAATATCAAAGTCCTGTTGTAAGAAAAGCATGTGGGAAGGGATATATTTTCCATTTTTGGAAAATATGATAAATAAAATCTTCTGAATTACTAATAACGTACCACTTTGGGGAAGGTGGAGAAAATAAGTACTACAATAATTTTCTGTACTTTGTGGCTCAGAAAAAAAGCCCTCTAAAATAAGAAAGACTAAGGCAAATTATTTGGACATGGGTTATGAGTGATGACACGTGCTTACCACTCCCCTATCAATTGATTAAGTCCTGTAATTGCTAAAGTGTTACTTGGGGCCTTGTAAAATTAAACCAAAGAACTAAAATTAAGTTTTAGTTGTTTTCAGTTCAGATTAATTTGTTCAAAAATGCCTTTTAAAGTGCTAACCTTATTTTGCCATTTATAGAATCTGATTTAATGAAATATGAAAGTAACATACAGAGTTTTGTTTGTGTTTTATAACTGACAATAAAATCAATGTCTGTTAATATATTAACCTATTAGTTATGCTTCAAAATAGGAGAGAAAGACATGAATAGTAATTAAGAAACAATTTTTCCAAGTTCTCATAGTGTATCAAGATTGTATAATTAAATCTTCATGGGTTTTATTGAATATTACCAAAATGACATGGGTACAAAACTTGACTGACATAATTATTAAAAATAATCACAGTGATAGTTAGTATTGATGGAATGTGTACTCTGCACAGATATTTTATTAAGAACTTCATATGCATGATCTCACTTTTTTTAGGGATTGTAGCGTAAAAACATGATTATCCCTGTTCTCAGATGTCACCTGGAAAGTAATGGAACAGATATTGGAACATATTTGATTTGATTCAAACTTTTACCTACTATGCAAGTTCCTCAAATTTCTTGAGTATCCTCATCTGTATAATGGGGATATAACTCCTACTTGAAGGGGTATAAATAAGATCATGGATATAAAAAGTTGTAGCACATAGCAAGCACAAAAATTGTAATTTTACTTTCTCTTTAAGGATCAAGAGTTCCGTTCATAACTTGGGGGGCCTAGGTACTAACTATTGGTGCCTGACTTAAGCATGTCTGTGTCTTCTGTAGTTATAGATGCCAGGGTTGGAAAGGCCCTTCAACAGCTAGTTCTGCTCCTTGTTTTGCAGCTGAAGAAATTCAAGGTGTTAGATGGTTAAATGACCTACCGAGACTCATGGAGTCTGTAAATGGCAGAGCTAGGGCCTAAATCTAAGACCTACACTTTGCTCGGATATCATACCGCTCTCCAGTTTCTTTGACAAGTAATTGCATTTCAACATGAGAAAATAAGCTATTGATTAAATGTATAAAATTTGCTGACCCCTCATTTTATATTGATAATTTTACAATTAAATCTAATGTTTTATTAAACAACTATTAGTAATGCACAGTTATATGTATTTACAAATGCCTAAAACTGAAATTTCATGCCATCCTCAATGATTGTTAAGTTGTTAGTAATTCACCCCACTAGGGTTAATTATTACACCTAATAACATTCTGAAAACTCCTGCTTAGACTAATTACTCCCATAAATCTCTTTAGAGAAGTGTAAAATTCTCATTACTTAAGTGATAAAACAACTAATCTTTGCTCCTTGTCCCTCTGAGATAATAAGATTGCCAGACTGCCACAGCTGAATGACGTTTTAAGGTAATTAATGACGCTCCCAGCACTGGGGCCCTAGACAGCTGACAGGCTTGTCTGGACACAGAGCGGGCAGACCTTTTGAAGACACGAAAAGAGAGTATGAAGTGTCCACCTTTACATATTTAAACTGATTATTTCCCATTTAAATAATCTAAAACTGCACTAAGAATTTAATTTTTTACTTAGCCTGATTTTCAGACTTTTATTTGAGAGGGAGATCGTTGGCCAAGTTGTTAAATTTATTGTCACCTAAAATTTTACTGTTTAATTGTTCATTCATTCGTTTGTTCATTCAGGGAATATAAATAAATACTAGGGTAGAGCCTAGAATAGATAGACAGTATTACTCCCCTCACGGAGCTTGCAATCTGGAAGACAAAGAAACAGACCGTCCAAATATCATATGACTTCGGACACTTTCATGTGACTTCTTCACGTGACTGAATTTTACCGTGATTTCTCCGGCCACTGCCACTGCCGGTGACTCACAGCCACCACGAGGTCCAGCCAAATCTCCCAGTTTGCCACTCTACAAAAGGAGTCATTAACTTTTGGTACCTCTGTGTCTATGAATTGATTGAAATGGCCATTTTATGAATGTGTCAGTCAGGAGACAGAAACTACCCCTGTTCCTTGATCAGAGATGATTGAATATAAAGAATAGTTAACTAGATACAAAGCTGTAAGGAGGTAACTAAATGGGTAAATACAAAACTCAGAGGATGGCAACTGCAGTAAGCAGCTACGACTCCTAGGGATGAAGGAACAGAGAGATAAAAGGTTGGGATTATTTTAACTTTGAACCCTGAAGGGAGGCCCTGTGGACTGCAGTCCCAGGTCTCCAAGAAGAGAGAGGGCACAGCTTGCCTGGTGCTATTGTCTCTAGGCCAGGGCGTGGCACGATGAAGCAAATGTTGGAAAAACCAAAACGGATTAATCAACTACTGGGCTGAAGACCATTCCTGAGGTGATTTTAATAGTAACAGGAAGGCTACAGGAAACCCACAGGGAATAAAGGGAAACTGCCTGCGTTTCTCCCTTCTCCCGCAGATCAGTCTTCCTCCAGCGCCCCCTACTGGCAGAGTCAAATGGAGCTGCTGACAAAGAAGAAATGGTTTTCTAAGTCCCAGCTCCTTCATGCTGAAACAAAGTATTCAAGGGTGAGCTAGGAAGAGATAATAATTTAATAGCTGGAAAAAATGAGAATAAGAAAGTGGCCCCTTGGACTCTGTTGTCCTCAAACTCCCCAATCCCATGCCGGACAAATACTGCTTGCACTCTTTCTACGTAGTTCTATGAGGACAGTTTCCCCTCCAATGTGAGGAAGGAGGCCACCAGGAGGGAGTCTACATGGGCATGGTTATCCTGCAGCCTTTGCTCCTCCCTTTCCTATTACAGGCTAATATGCACACTTATCTTAATGTGGACAGAGATATTTATGATTTCCTCCCTTTGCAGTTTTTTTGGCCCACATATCTTTATAGGGAAATGGTGCTCCCAGATGCACTGGCTTATTCTGTTTTGCCAATACCCTGGTAAGAGTTATGATGGGGATACAGAGTTCCTTTGATTTCTACCAAAGGGGACTCCCATATACCTTTTTCCTCAGGATTGAATGAGGAATTGGTTACTGGCCCAGCTGCTGGCTGCCTTATTCTGGAGGGAGAGATGAGAGGTACAGTTCTGGGGATAAACTGGGGAGAGTTGAGGATGAGGTTTTTTCAAGGAAGGATAAAAAGAATGGATTCAGCTCAGAATGACACAGAATAACTCTTTGGGGGGAGAATACAGATATTATATAATAATAGTTTGCATGCTATTTTTTGTAGACACATTTTTAAATCCTAGAACTTTGGTGGGTATGCTCAAGAGAATAGAGTATTAAAATGCTCCTAAAAATACAGGTAGCACAAATAATCAAAACTATGCAACAGTACAGCAGTCTCTCTTACAAAAGTATCTATAGTAAACCTACCAGTCACTAATTGGCCCTTTAGCACCATGTAACTGTGGACTATTATTGACTGCCCTGAGCGTGCTCTATTATACATATATTTCTTTGCGTGCTACAGATAGGCCGCCATCTTTCCTTGGAGCTAGTCTGATACAGTGCCACATTGCTACTATCCTATTCCTGCCAGGTTATACTTTGTTCCACATCTGCATGACATGAGACAATCTAATACTTCAGCTCACAGGTATCACCTCAATAACTACTTTCCTCAGTTTGAGCAAAAATCAATTTTACATATCAGTAAAAATTTCAGTGCATTTTTGTGTGCTCTCTTTTACAATATGAAGATGGGTAGGCAGGGCATTTTGTCCCAAAATAGTGCCTGACCTAGTAAGTACTGTATATGTGCAGCAGCTTAAAACATAGTAAGATAGTGAGTTATGGTTTAGGAAAAGACAGTGGCAGTTTTGGTGTGTCAAGGAAAGGAAGAACAGTAAGGACATATTGTATAAACATTTCTTCAATTAAGCCGCTTGGCACAATGATTTGAATATAAATTCTATTGGCAAACATTCTCATATGGAAATGACTGTAATCAAGCAATTCTAATAAGTTGGGTTTTGAAATATTGATGTCAAATCTTGCAAAAATGGCACAATGATGTAATCCTGTTTGGAACATTACCACCTAGAAATGTGACAATTGTCACATTTAATAATAATTCCGTTTTGTTTGTAAATCCTTGAGGGCCAGACCAATTTAACAGATAGAACTAGAAGCAATAGATGGATTTCCTCCTAATGCCAATCTTTCTTTGCTTTCAGATTTCATTCACCAAGACAAAACTAATCTGTAGCCCATACCTGTACTGCTCAAGAGACACCGGCTATATGTGGCTATTTAAATGTAAACTTTAAATAAAATTCAAAACTCAGTTCTTCAGTTACACTAACCACATTTCAAGTTGTCAATAGCTACATGTGGCTAGTAGCTAATGTATTGGACAGCAGATATGAGAACACTTCATCACTGCAGAAAATTCTACTGGAAAACATTGATGGATTTTACCTACAGTCAGAAGTACCAGCACTGAGTCTAACTACTTCTAGAATTTTTCTAACAGAGGCACGTAAACATTAAACCAAAAAGGAGAGAAAATAGAGGTGGTAATTATTATTTTCTTTTTCTATTCTCACATTTAAAAGAGAAAATTCTACAATTACGTGTTTATGTTTCCATTATTATTAATTATAGCTTGGCTGAGTGAGTGGGAAGGCTCCTTCCTGAGTACCTCAAGAGTACCTAGGGTTCAGAGGATGATAGATTCCGAGACATCCACCCAGCATTCGCTTGTCTGAAGATTATATAACTTCAAAGAGGAGTACTGAGAGTGAGTTACACAGATTACCTGGGAATGGTGACATGTTTGTGTGTAACATCTACTTAGGAAGCTCTCATCTTACAGGAGTCAAACACTAATTTTCTTGTTAGGGACAATAATCACTGCTGCATCCCTAGGCCACACGAGGAACGGTTAATGTCCTGCTACAGAAGCACTGAACAGAACAATCAGCAGCCACCTTCCCATATACACCACATAGGGTTCTCAAGAGCTTATTGTTTGGTAGTGACAATGATTAGTATGAGAGGAAGGCAACAATTATTTCCTGAGCATCTACCAAATGTCCCAACAATCTGGAAAGGTAAGTGTGACCTCTGAAAGGTCACCTTTCAAAAAAAAAGACACCTACTAAGAAGGGCTACCAGTGGCTAACTAGGCAAAAAACAAAACAAAACAAAACAAAACACCAGATCCCAGCAGCTGTTCCTGCACAGGGGCCTTACACACAAACTACACTTCCAAAAGGAGGTTCTGTGCTAAACTGCCTGCCTCTGTACTGTGTTTCTGTCATCTGAGCCAGGCCTTATAAAGGAGTTCTGGAGTCTTCTTTCAACCAGTGGGACTGAAGCTTTCCCCATCCATTCAGAGCTGTACAGATTCCACCAATCAGAGTGACTCTATTCTGGTCAGTCAGGATAGTGCCCTTGGACCAATCAAACTGTTATGATTTAGAGTCCTCATTTACATGAGGATGGAACAACCAGGGACCAGGGGCGGGGACTTCTGTTTATATAAGCCAGCTTTCTTGTGGTTTAGGGAGCCCACTTTCCACAGAAAACTAAAGACTGTGTTTTCTAGGCCAGAGCCGAAACATGAGGATGTCTCAGCAGAGCGGACCAGGGCCTGGCTCTCCCAGCTGTACTGTTTTTACAGCCTTGATGCATCACAGTTGAACTGCTCCAGAGCAGTGCTGTTTTCACAGCTGTGCTGTATTGCTGTGGAACTGTTTGCACCAAATAAAGTTTCCTTCTTCACCACACCCCAAATTAGGGATTCGTGCTGGCGTTAAATTGGTGTCAATGACCACTGGTTGACAGAAGTTATCTTATTCTCATTTTCCAATTGGAAATTGAGGCTCATACATTTTCAGTAACCCTCCCAAGTTCTCATTGCTAGGAAATGAATCCAAGATTTGTTAAAACAAAAAGGAAGAGGGGTGGAGTGTAGGAGACTTTTTCCTTCTGTACGGAAGCAAAATTTGCCACCACAGAATGCCCCTTTCTGGCATGAGGATTATTCTATTTTTAAGAAACAAAAGACTAGGGAAGAATCTTTGACCTTCCCACTTACTGCCTAGAAGAATTTAGATAGAGGGCTTACTGCAGGAAGGGAGCTATCACCAGAGATAACTAAAGTATAATATGAGTTAGGTGTGGCAGGGGCCAGAGATCAGTGTCCACTCTGTGACCCATTGTTTCTGCGTGGCCAAACATTTGTATCCATGTTCATGTGAGCTGCCTTTCATTTCAAGTCCCCAACCACTACCCTCTTTTCTGTAGCTCAAGATGGCGTATCAGCATCACCTGCCCACCTTGCCCTTGGGTCCCAGCCCACATTCTCATGGAACCCCTGTATGAACCAAGGTACATATTTAAATTTGATTATTTTCTCCTGTTAATCTGCCTAATGTCAATTTAATTCTTAGACCAGCCAAGACAACCTAGAAGGGTAAAGCAATTTCTTTTTTCTTCCTGAATACCCCACACCACACAACCCCTGATGCCCCGAGCAATATTCCCTTCGGGATGCAAACCTCCTTGTTCTGTGACCAGCGATGTTATTTTGAGACATCTGGCATCAGTAGGCTGAGGATACACACCTTTCACAACCTGAAGAGATCAAATGCACAAAAAGCATTTTGTAGTACCATCTTACTCCCTATTAACACTTAGCTCTAAGCCGTGCAGAGTGCCAACAGAAGCAGCTGTGTCGATGTTCAGCATGTTAGTAGACACCTGCATAAAAAAAGAACTTGGAGAAATATCATTATGTCTTATTCCATCTGCCTTTCATAACCCACCTTTCTTTTTCTAGGTTACAAGTGAGTCATTCAAGGCCAGTACTCAGAAATGTTTCTGCCCTGACCTAGAGGTCACAGAGCACGTCTGTTTGCTAAGTTAGAGCAATGGCTAACTAGCATTGCGCAAAAATCACAGTGATGTCACAACCCAAGATCAACACGCTGCCCTCATGTACTATGTTCATAAGTTCCACAAAGGCTCGCACAGAACAGACTGACTATGGACATCTCAGGAATGGAGGCTGACGTCTGTCTGAAGCTTGTTTTCTGTCTGCTGTGGTGAGGACATTTTGGCAGGCCTCACAGCAAGCGCCAGCTCCTTTGTGTACCATTGCGTGCCTTTGTAGCTCACATTCTAGCTTCAGGTACTAAAATTATTTTACTTGAACCAGCCTAAGGCACCAAACAGTTTTTTCATAGGCTTGAGGCTATCGTAAATGTCAAATGATTTCTGCAAAATTTTCTTATAAGCCTGATTCATTTTTTTTCTTCCAAGATTTTGAGCCAGAACTCTATATGTATATTTCATAAGATATGATTTTTACTTTCTTTTTTTCTAAAAGTTTTCCTTTAATGAACTTCTGTACAATTGCATAGTTCAGTATTACCCATGTGGCATGTGTCTGAAAAAAATTCTACTGAGCTGTAACATGAGAAGATGTTGTATTATTCAAGACAGATTATTCAGGCAGCTTTTATAGTTGGAAAAAAGGAGAGAAAAGTAATGAAATGCATATTTCTAATCTGTGCAAAACAGTAACTTCTAATCTGTGCAAAAGCTAATTTGCTAATTTGATATACAGTAAATATAATATGTTTTGATCCCATTGAAGCATATTATGCAGCGCCTTGTGAAATCTTATTTGCAAAATTAATTTAGATTGTCTTGGAAGAGAGCTTACTGAAGGGACTATGAACAAGGGTGGTAATCATTGGCAAAACAGTGTGGAGCAGCAGCCAGCCTGGCGGACTAGAGAAGGTGGAAGGTTGAGGAACGAGGAAGAGAGAGAGGGCTTATGACTTATCTGAATGTCACAAAGAAGCTAATGGTGAAGTGAATTCTCAGCATTTCATTTTCCTATCCCCAACCACAACCACCATCATTTTTTGTTTGTTTGTTTCTTGGAATATGGAGACTGGAAACCCATTCTCTACCTTTTTTGAAACCTTCCACACACCCTCCAACCATAGGATCTCAGCCCTACCCAGTGTCCAGTGTGAGGATTCAGTCTTACCCTTCCTCTGGTAACCTTGCAGTCCTGCCAAAGTCTCCACCCTTGGTTGAAGACTTTTTTTTCTTAGGATTGGTAGTAACTAGGACACTGATTTTACTCTTTAGTTTGACAAATATTTATGAGCACCTTCTATGTGCTGTCTTGTAGACACAGTATTCTTCTGTGTTCTAGGAGCTACATTTACAACTGTGGGCACAGCACTGTCCCTGCTTGCAGGATCGTTCCTATCCCCAGCGCAGTGGGGACACAGGCATTTACAATGCACTGTAGGTTGCCCAGCCAAAGACAAGCACACTTCCTCCAGCCAGACATCTTGTAAATGCATGCTCTCCACATCACAGGTGAAAACAAAGCATTCAAGAGCCTTTTCTGTGACCTAGTTTCTGAGTCAAAGGGGAACATAAGGTATTACCTGAGGTTACTACTACCCTCTGCCAGGCAAAACACCACCACAGAGGTAGATCACTGAGACATTCTACGTGGTACGTGGAGATTTAGAAATGTGAGACATTTTCAAGAACATAGAAATTAATATAAATATTTGTTTTGTAGCCCAAAAGGAGACCCCAAGTGTCCTCTATGTGTTCTAAAGTGGTGGTCATACATGCGTGCGACAGCTCATCACCATGGGTCTGTAAGAGGACAGCTGTGGCATATGCAGTATCTCCAGGCAGAAACACCAGAAATTGGAAACATCTGAAAGGCATGAAAATTGAGAACATATTTGTATTGTTTAGTGTCATGAGAGAACAAGGGTTTATTTTTTATTGTTGTTCAGTTACAGCTGTCCCCATTTCCCTCCCATTACTCTCCCCTGCCCTACCTACCCCCCACCTCCCACACTCTCCCCCCACATTGTCTTTGTCCATGGTCATTTATGCATATAGCACGACTGTTCTAAGCACACTCTACTCTCGTCATTTTGTGGCCAGAGCACGGCCACATGCATTGTAAATACATAGCCCAAGACACATGTTTCACTTCAGGCAATATTCTGAACTAAAATACTAGAGGCCACATAGCTCATTCACCATAAACCTGATGCCCTCTGGGCAGGAATTTTGCATGGTAAGAATTTATGGATACCATTTACAGTTTATGGATTTTTGCCCAATTTATGTATTCAGGCTCAGTCATGCTGCAATCTACATTTTAACTTTTTGTGATCAGAACCAGTAAATAACTAAGTTATTTTATGAGTAATTGTTAATTAACTACTAAGTTCACCACTTTCTCAGCAAGTGCTTAACTAGCATTAGCTGAGTAGAGCAACGAAGCACTTTAGGCATCCAGTGAAACTCCCTTCGATGACCTGCCCAAGTAGTACAACCCACCTTTCTTCTGATTCCTAATTGGTGTCCCAGAAGGTAGAGGGATTTCTTAAAACATCTGTGCAATGTGTATTCTCCAGCCTTGCACAGAAAACTCCTCAGTAGTTACTAAACCTCCAACATCACAAGAAGGATCTCTTGAGGGAAGAAGCTTGAGTGAGTGGTCACAGCCTGGATTAGAATCCACACCAACATTTTTTTCATTCTGGCATCATCTCTCCCAAATAGCTCTTCCCCTGGGAACACAGCTGCGGAGAAACCTGAACAACTGGAGATAAGAGGCACCTAGCTGGGTAAAGTGGTAAGCTGCTCTGCTCCGGACTAGGGAGCTGGGCAAGGAGGTGAGCTTGAAATTCCTCCATACTCCACCTAATCAGTGAAGGACGATTTCCAGCTCCCTCCAGCTTCCTGTTTCTCACTGAAAGAGGTGGGGGGAGGGACCTGAAGACACAGTCAAAAGAGCTAGGGCTTTCAGGATGTAGTTTGGTGACAAAGACAAGAATAGGGAAGTGGGTGGGGAAACACTTTTCCACTGGAGAAAGGTGAGAAACTCTTGTGGAAGCCACTGCCCAGAGATGCAGGCCCACATAAATGCTAAGATAATAGAATATAATCTATAGATTATGATTATAGAATATGCCTTCTTTTCTGTAAGCCAAGTTGGTTCTAAGGATAACAATAATGTATTAAAGTGAGAAGAGCTACAAGACACAGTCTCTTTGAGTAGATGTACAGGCTCATAAAAGTGGTAAGTAACATTAAACATAGGCATTGGGAGTGGTTTGATACTAGCTCTACTTCTCTGTGATGATTCTCTCAGCTCTGCCCTCCTCAGAATATTAGCTTCATTCTCAGGCCAGCTCCCCTCATAATGGCAAAGTGGCTACTGTAGTTCCTGGATTTACATTCACATTATATGACTATGTAGACCAGAAGGAGAGAGAATCTCTCCTTTAGAATAGCAAGGAATTTTCTTCCTAATAAGTCTGCCAAAACTTCAAGTTTTACTATAACACATTGGATTACGTGCCCAATTCTTCTGCCCAGGGAGATACCATGCATTAATTTACTAAGTCTGGTCTCCTGCTGGTGAGAATTAGATCACCTTCACCGAGTTACAATAATCAAGGTCATTCCTAAAGCTAGACAAGTGGTCAATCATGTACCAAGTCCATGGTTTCTTGAGAGATAATCAGATGAAGATCTGGGTGCTCTTATGAAAGGGGGGTGAATGAACCAAATGGATGGAAGGCAGTAAACAAGTGTCCACTACACCCATAAAATGCACAATTTAGTAATTTAAAAATTTTGCCACAGGTTTCACTGGACAGGGATAGATATCCGTTACTTTATAGGAGCCTGACTTCAAAACAAATGACTCCACAGAATTTTAAGAATCTCAGACTCAAATACCACATTCTGAAACAACAGATATACATGTGAAGACTTAGATCACAATTAGGAGGATTATGAATTCTGTTGTTAATGTATAAGCAC